>JAECUM010007471.1:0-22392 GCA_016617855.1 Megalonaias nervosa | reverse complement strand
GCAATCTCTCCAGGCAACGACCAATACTTAGCCATCTGGTACAAACATGCTTGAGCATTCTCTTCTGCTCAATGTCAAAAAGATCTTGAACACTAGAGAATTTGTGCTGCCGTCTCTCACTTTTCTGGAAATAATAATATACATCCTGCAAGAACTCAGCCACATCAGGTAAACACTTTGCTTCTTTTGGGGCTGCATTGTGCACAACATGGAGGCAGCATCCTGCCAAGAATACACTATCATGCTTATTTCTAATGTATGAAATAACACCAATTTTGTTCCCAGTCATAACCGGGGCATTGGCACATCCAAGTGCTAAACAATTACTCCACTATTTCAAGCTACATTTCGCGTAGCATAATAAATTTGGTGCCGATGTTTAGCTCAGGCATTCGACTTTGTATGCGTAACCGAATTTTGGCTTACTATCATACCTGTAAGCAATGCCAGACCATTTTCCCACGCTACTGATTGACATGGCCCTGATCGCGCCCGCTTAATATGCAAGTGAAATCCCGCTGAATGGAATACTGTCATCTCATTGGTTAAAAGAAAATGACGTCCTGCATTTGTTTATAACTCATTTTCAGTTGGCCAGTGAGAAGGGAGTATTCCATTCAGCGCGTTGTTCTTGCATATTAAGCGGGCGCGATCAGGGCCATGTCGGGCAGTACCGTGGGAAAATGGTCTGGCATTCCTTAAAGGTATGATAGTAAGCCAAACTTCGGTTATGCATACAAAGTAGAATGCCTGAGCTAAATATCGGTACCAAATTTATTATGTTACGCGAAATGTAGCTTGAAATATCAGCGTTTATTCTTAAATAGGTCGCGCAAGAAAGGAGAGAAGTGTCCTCCCTTGTAGTTATTATATAGTACATGTATGACGGTAAATTGTAAGCAACGATATGAGCCCCTGTGAGCTGCCCCCCCCCTTATAAATTTGTTTTGAACAAGAGTAAATAAAAGCACCAACGGTATTGTAAAAAAAAAAATCCATAGCGCCCAGTATTTTTGTTTTTTGAAATTGTCGATCGCTGTAGCATAATTACATATTCTTCAACACAAACACAAAGTAGCAGAAGGCGAATTTGAAACAGAAAGAGAAGTGTTTTCATATGTATTGTTTTTGTCTTGAATATCAAAGTCTTGCAATCCATCAAAGAGACTAGCCCCCCCCCTTTTGCCGACGGTCAGTAATCAAAGTCGGGAGGGATATGGGACTACAACTGTATGAATGGGATAAGTTTGGCTTCATACAGAATTTGATGTCGGGACAGTTAACTTCAAAGACTTCAAACACATTTTACAGTTTGTCGGTACATGAATATCAACAGCCCCGTCCTTTTCCAGTACAGAAGCAAATGTTATCAGTAAAAACTGGCATATACTGGTGTAAAGGAACCAATGACGATAAAAATAACTATTGATTTTCACACACAATTATGGTCAGTTAAATTTTGCTGCTAGTCACAAGTCAGCTGTAATGAAAGAAAACACTTTTTAAAAAAAAGTATAGTCCTACATGTGCATGTACTTCTATTAGCCTAGATTTTGGATAGCGTGAGAAAACCATTTTCTTGCTGAGGCTACCAAAGGGATGAGGCTATTCACAGGGAAATAAAAACAACTTTAGACCACTGACATGTTGTAGTAACTTATTGTTGTAAAAATGTGTGACTTGTTACTTAATCTCATTTGAAAGACATCCAATCTTCTTTTTTTCTGCAACCAGGTATGACTGCATTATTATTTTTATTGTGCATTTGAAATGTCATTTGTTTTTAGAAACAAAACTCCGCATTTTGGTACTTAAGATGCATAATCATTGTTCTGCAGTAGATTTATCAACTAAACCCTGATATCTCGGGGCCCGGTTATGTTGACGATTTTTTGACACTCCCGACGTAATCGTGATAACCGGATCTGACTATTGCTTTATTTTCGTGCTTCTTTCCTTTCTTTGTTTTTCGTACTTGTCAAATACAAATTTGCCATATTTTACCTCACACAAAATCGGATATAGCTCTTGAAGTCATATTTCCGTATTTGATATTTTTTCCCGTACTAAATACGGAAAAATACGGAGGGTGCACAGGTCTGCTATAAAAACAATTATCGACGGATATAGCAAAATACCCAAACAACAAAACCACTTTCATGAAAAATCAGAAATTTTGCAACTTAAATCGACTGCAAATATGTGAGGAAATTTAAATTGTGAAAATGCTAATCAAGTATTTGAGGTCATATCTGACTATAAATTACTAAATTTTTAGACAAATTTCTATTAATTTAGCAGCCAAACTTTGTAACTGTCAAATGTAACAGCAGAATTTTACATCTACAAATCTGATATAAATCTGCCCTTTTTCCCTCCAAAAGATATGGATCCAGGCCCCATTTCCAACTAACATTGAAAATTCCCATGTATTGATCCACATGCCTACCTACTGGTACCTATCTATTTACCTATCTACCTACCTACCCATCTATCTATCTATTATCTACACACCCATGTTTGTTTTTATGCATGTGTGTGTATTAGAGATTGAGAGAGGTGAAGGAAAGTGTACCTTTAATGGTTTCAACAACATGTATGAATCTCTGTCACCAGTTGTGTTGAAGATGAGAACCTTCAGCATTCTTTTCCTGTAAAGATGAATTATAATTTATTTTATCATGTGTAAGATTACAGCTCTGAACAGTGTAAATTATCAAGTATAGGATGCCAAACTATGAACAATGTAAATTATCATGGATAGGATGCTCAGTTCTGAACAATGTAAATTATCATGCATAGCGTACCCAACTCTGAACAGTGTAAACTATCATTTATATCATGCCCAACTCTGAACAGTGTAAATTTTCATGTGTAACATGCCAACACTGAACTGTGTAAATTATCATGTGTAACATGCCCAACTCTGAAAAGTGTACACTATCATGTATAGCATACCCAACTATGAACAGTGTAAACTATCATGTATATCATGCCCAACAGTGAACAGAGTAAATTATCATGTGTAACATGCCCAACTCTGAACAATGCTTATTATGATGTGTAACATGCCCAACTCTGAAAAGTGTAAACTGTCATGTATATCGTGCCCAACACTGAACTGTGTAAATTATCATGTATAGTATGCCCAACTCTGAACAATGTAAATTATCATGAAAAAGACAAGCTTATGTCCTTTCATCCAGACAAATGCTCTGTATTCTGTATTACAAAGAGGAATGAGAGTACAGTGTATACATTATATGCCCATTCCATGCTTAACAGTTATCTGTCCAGACAACTCAACTTTTTGTGCAGAAACCACCTTTTTTCTGTCACAGTAACTTTGACCATTTGACCCCAAATTCAATAGGCTTACCCCAAGAGTAAGTCATCCACAAGGTTTGGTTTGTGATGTAGAACTAATGTTATTGTGCAGAAACCATTTGTTTTTTTTCTCCAGTCACAATGACCTTAGCCATCCACAAAATTCAACATCTGTTGATGGTGGAGAACCTGAATTATTGTACAAAAACCATTTTTCTGCTTCAGTCATTGTGACCCTGATCTGTGAATTTTTTAACCTGCAATCAATAGGGTTCTTCCTTAACCCATGTACATGCCAGCCATTTGGTTACTGTAGAAATGGCCTACCTGACCTTTATCTTTTGTTAAAAAGTTGTTTACCAATATCTGAGTTTAAGGTCTAACCTTGTTTACAAAATTTAGAATGTTCTGTAAGCAAACTTTTGACCCATATCCTGGTCAGTTTATTGTGTTTTATTTTTTTTATATTAGGTTCTGACAAACAAAATTATTCATACCTCCTTTATCTTCAGTCTCTGTAATTATTTATTGTTGTGTTCAGATATAATTGGAAAGGAATCATCTACAAATTATTCATTGGAATTACAAAGTGCTCATTGATATTTTGGGCAAAAACAGTACTTTGGGCTTATTGTGAAATCATTCAAAGACATTCTGGCTTATATCACTGAGATACATCAAGACTGTTGGCACATCAGCTCATTCAAGACTATCGGTACATCAGCACATTCAATATTGGAATTCTTTTGGAACATTATACCTTTGGACAAGTAGTAGAACTTTTCGGGGATTTAATTGACTACACTGTAAGTTCCTCTTAAATTTACACTTTGTAACTTAGAGAAATGAATTTATTTGTTAATTTTAATAAACTTGTTGGTTTGGCTTCTTTCTGTTTAAGACCATAGAGCCATAACACATACATTTACAAAATGTGTTGATATTATACATACAGAATAGAGAAACTGAAGATAAAGTATTTCTTAAAACCAATGTTAAATGCAAACAAGCATAATGAGAAACAGTGGACACAGTTCATGTAAGAGAACCAAAGTGTACCCATACATACAGACAAAGGTCAAAGAATACTCAAACATTATCCCAACAACGTCTATAAGATTCACATTTAAGCATTATAATTCATGAAATGGAGAGATAAGATATTGATATTGTATACTATCATTTTTACCTCAAAGATTTCATCTCCTTTTCTGCATCTTCCCTGAACCAATTTACACATTGCTGAAAACAGATACACTTGATTAACATTTTTTTTCCAATTTAACAATAGAAATTAACAGAATAATTAAGTTACAGTTAATGGTGATAATCAGTGAAACAATTTGTGAGTGATCATCTACTATATATACTCGTGTACAAGTTGAATTCAACTGCAAACAACATCGAACCAAATTTGCCTGCACATAATGTGCCAATCGATCAAGGTCTACATTGCTCATTTTACTGATTAGTCCTAACAAACTGCAGAGACCCAGATCTGACAGGATATTATCCAATGGAATATCTGGATCCAAGTTGATGCTTGTTTTGTCTGACATGTACATGAATATATAAAGTATAAAAAAACTTTGATAATAATGATTATCATGATATGGCTATCTTTACAGGAAAGTAACACCAAGATTTTCAAGATAGTGTTATGTATATCTAACTTGTGTGCTTAAAATCTTTGTCCATTATTGAAGGTTGTGGATGGAGGTTTTGCATACCTGACTTTTGTCATCATTTTAAGTAATAAACAAGATGTTTACTAAAATTTTGGTTCAAGGCCTAAACTTGTTTAGAGTTTGTATTATATTCCATCAAAATGATGTTTCCAGGACATTCTGTTGTATTATGGGTCAGGTGGGGGTCTGTATATACATATATAGAATATGTGTATAGTAAGTACGCTGTATCAATGATATACGAGATGTATAAATTTTTCATTAAAAGGAAACGAAGCTTGCTGAGTTTCCTTTTAATGAAAAAGTTATACAACAAGTGGTATATCATTGATACAGCGTACATACTGTACATATATTTTATTTATATCACATACAAATACATATATTTTCCCTTTGAATGGAGTTCAGATTTACAACAGGCAGCTGTGTATTGACTGAGTGAATGAACTCCTCACATCCCCGAGTGTGTCCGCTACAAAATGTAGTTCTATGCCTTTTGTGGCTGTTCACAATTACCTTGCATATTGATAAGCTGATTGTTTTCTTTTTTAGTTTCTATTTTTCTTCACATTGATTAAATGAATATAATACATACTTATGATATAAACATGAAAGATGGTTTTAATGATAAAAGTAGAGCACTACATAAACACATAGCTACGCCATTCACATGAATGCTGCCATTCACGTACCGGTGCTTGGAAATTAATGTGGAATATAAACTAAGTGAAATGACGAACCAAAAAGAGGTAATTAAAATATTTTAATATATTTACAGTTGACCAAAGTCATTATTCTGCTCTAGTACCACCAACAATTTAACTCTCTCTCTCTCTCTCCCTCTCTCCCACTGGTCGGTTTGACTTTAAAACTCTCTCTCTCTCTCACACACACATATCCTTTGGTCGGTTTGACTTAACGTTTACCATCATTCATAAGTCCAGAGATATCGTGGGATGACACAAATGAAAATCCTCTACGTTCGTCATTTCATAGATATTAGCCCGTATCTTGCTACGATGGTCAAGAGAGAGAGAGAGAGAGAGAGAGAGGGACTTTCGACATTTTCATATTTAACTAATAATAATCGGTTTCTAGAAAATTATAGTATGTTTAAGAAACAACGACAAAACATAACATTAAATACATCACAGTATGTGTACCACGTAACCGAGGAATTTATAATGGCGACCTGGTTTGCAACTTTGTATCATTGACAAACGCTGTAGATAAATCCCAAGGAAGGTGCACACGTATCGTTACGACGAACCATATTCTTGTAGGTTGCTTGGGGTAATTTCTATTTCAAGGTTTCAATCCAGCCCAAATTCATTTTCTCTCTCACTCTACATAGTTTGTCCGTTATGCATGAGTGGAGGGGGAACAAAAATCAGAAAGGATTGTGATGAAAATGTGTACCATATTAAATTCATTTAGAAAACGAGGATTATTAATACTTTTTATGTTATTTTCATACGTCACTAATGATTAATATGTGGAAATTCATCACTGATCTAGAATCAACTGCAGACGGTCGCTAGAATGTTTATATATGCGTATTATTGCACCATGGGCGGATCACAATTTGATACACCAGTAGTATTGGTATATATATATATATATATATATATATATATATATATATATATATATATATATATATATATATACACACCACTCCCTCGATAACTCGCGCACAACAGGGTCCACAAACATAGACCGCGCTATAAGCGAGGGCGCGAGTTACCGAGGGACCTCCAAAAATTGAAAAAAAATCGCTTGGACGTCGAAAAAACAGCGGGGGGGAGGTGTCGGGGTTAGGGAACTTCGCTGTTTAATGACTGAATCCTCATTTAACATTCACGTTGATAATAACTTTTAATAACGCATTTTTTCTAATGAAGTTGTTCGTTTTTGTGTTTAAATAACATTTATTTTCAAAATGTCCAACATGTGAAAGATCGTTCCAACTGGTTTCAACAACCATTACGTTTACACGAAAATGTGTGTATTACGTCACTGCTTTTTGTTTTCTTGATGAGTCTGGTTCCCGGAGTGGTGTGGCATTATATCCTGCCAAACTGGGAATCAAAAGAGCAGGGAACTAGACTAACTGTTGGTACACCACCAAACAAGATTCCTTTTGTTCAAAAAACAAGCAAAATTTTCGTGAGACAATCGTCTACGTCGAATCTCAATTTTTGTGCTGTTCAATTAGTACAATATTGATATCGTGATTTCATTGGAAGTAATAATGAAACTTTTTATCATTCTTGAGGATATCTCAAAGTGCCAGTTCAAGAATTCTCTGAAACTCACTTGCCCACAATGGTCCGTATCTGTGAAACCAAGCTCTTTATTTTACGAAGTATAGTATTCTTTTCACTTGGTTGCCATGCTATCTTTGATCACAGTTACCAATGAGTCGGTTAATTTAAGGTAGTTTATGTTACATACACAATAACATTTATAACAGTGTTCAATTGATCAACTGAAGTGAGTTCACCCGACATATGACCGGGGCAGCTAGATTTTAAGTTTGTAGGATTTTCGTGCCTTTTAACTTTTCTTTTATTTCACCTCCATTATTTGATTCAAAAGACATAATTAATGTGATAATACAAAGGAGGCCAGCTTTTAATTCAGTGCAACAATGCAACAAATACTTCTGCAAGTCAGTTATCAAAACATGGTCGGCACCTAAATAGGTTCTCAGAGAAATGCTCGCGGACATAGCTGTTACGGTAGATTGACACATTTTATGTTTAATTACAAGAGGACACATTGCATTTATGATGATTACACTTAAAAGGAACTAGAAGATAGAACTAGAACACAAATTTCAATTGATAAAAAATTATTTAATTTGTATTTATTTATTAAAGTACTGCCTCCACTCGGCGTAAAGTGACATTTTCATTGATCGAAATTTCCTTACATATCGTTAATTGCGGTGTGCTAGGAATGTCACTTGGAAAGAAAATGTAAAAAAATTGTATGACTTATTTTTAAATTTGGTATTTCATAATGTTGATTAAAATTTCCAGGTCCTATCTACCATTTTCGATGATAAAACGAGCGATATATCAAAGTTTTTGTAGCTAATTTTGATCGCGATTTCCATAAAGTTCATAAAATAGGGATCTATTTTTTGGGTAATTTCTGGTTTTAAAAAATGGGATCCATGCCTGACCCCGTGTTGTAAGCGGCTTCGCGAGTTATCGAGGGAGTGGTGTATATATATATATGGGATTTGGTAAACAAATACTTCATTCCTATCTTACGATCAGTCTGTGGAATTCATTTGTGATCCGAGTTTGTAACTGTGTTCATATATAATTCTTGAAGAATTATTTTTAAATCATTCATTAAAATTACTAAGTACACATTGACTAGATTGACACATATAGGTCTTAAATTGACAAAAGTATTCTTATGCTGTTCTTATTCGGCAGTCTTCTATGTTTTGATTATTCTAACATTTATATGAAGTTTGCGACTAAAGAGATGATAATAAAAATGACAAACACAACTTTTTATTGCCTTTTTTATTTTATTTTTAATGTACCAAAAAAGGGTAATCCATATACCAGTGGACACAGGATATAATTAGGTGAAAATAAGCAAAAGTGTGACTTTCTATATTTTTGGACTTGAGAGAATGTTTCGGATTATTTGGGAATTAATTCACAATACTGTGTCTTTTGAATTTTCACTTTGTATTCTATGGAAATAAATTGTTTGTTGAATTATATTTAAATTGTTGGCTTTACTTTCTTTCTGATACTTAGTTTAAGACCTCGAGTTGTAACAATAAACTCTGCTTTAACTTCATTTGGGTGATGATAGACTGTTTTAATTATTTCATAGTCACAGCTAAATTACCAAACCCTGTCCAAATATATATTTGGATAATTTTAGTGACAACCTTTCGGTTGCAATCTCACCAACTTCTCAGAAAACGTCACTGATTAGGTCAAATTGTAATCACTTACTGGAGCATCATAGCCCTCTAACAATCTTTACACAGGTGTTCATTAAAATCATTATCTTTTAGGACAAGTTCATCTTAGAACATGGGGATGGTAGGTTATTTAACATAAACTAATTCAATGAAGACTGCTCTTAACTTTGGAAATTATCATAAGGTCTTTTACATCAACAAAAATTCTCTATGAACACAGGTATTTGTTGCACAAGATTTTTACTCATAAGCTTTAAGTTGGACAGTTTTATCTATTTTACATGTTCCTAGTAGAGCAGTAATATAGGCACGTCAATAGGTCACTGAAGTAGAGCAGTAATATAGGCACGTCAATAGGTCACTGAAGTAGAGCAGTAATATAGGCACGTCAATAGGTCACTGAAGTAGAGCAGTAATATAGGCACGTCAATAGGTCACTGAAGTAGAGCAGTAATATAGGCACGTCAATAGGTCACTGAAGTAGAGCAGTAATATAGGCACGTCAATAGGTCACTGAAGTAGAGCAGTAATATAGGCACGTCAATAGGTCACTGAAGTAGAGCAGTCCTACAGGAATGTTACAGATACAGATCACTATAGTGGAGCCGTCATTTCAGGCATATCTATAGATCATTTCAGGCATATCTATAGATCATTTCAGCATATCTATAGATCATTTCAGGCATATCTATAGATCATTTCAGGCATATCTATAGATCATTTCAGCATATCTATAGATCATCTCAGCATATCTATAGATCATTTCAGACATATCTATAGATCATTTCAGGCATATCTATAGATCATTTCAGGCATATCTATAGATCATTTCAGGCATATCTATAGCTCATTTCAGGCATATCTATAGATCATTTCAGGCATATCTATAGATCATTTCAGGCATATCTATAGATCATTTCAGCATATCTATAGATCATCTCAGCATATCTATAGATCATTTCAGGCATATCTATAGATCATTTCAGGCATATCTATAGATCATTTCAGGCATAGCTATAGATCATTTCAGTGAACAGTTGTACAAGTCATCTGAGAGCTAAGCAACTTGACTAATAAAAAATCAATATTTGTTTGACATCCAAATGAAGTTTTATGTGCATCAGCTTAAAGTAACAGAGTCCAACTAAAAATATTTTAAAAAAAATTTCCACACTGTTCACCATTATAAATTTAGAAATAATAAACTCATCAGCTGCCCAATCTAGCAATTAAAAGTATATTTGTAATAAAAGCTACAGAGGAGTTTGCTTAATATGCTTAAAATGGTTTAATTATTTTAGCTGGTCAAATTTCTCATATCTTGGCTTCTTTTGCAGTTAAGTTCCAGACTGCTTCAGCATATTATTTTTTTGTTTGATATCAGCTCACTCATACTTATTTGTGCTGTCATTCTTTTATACATCACATGTATGGTAATCTAAACATGTATCTAACACTCTGACTACTTATAAACACGTGTCTAGTACTCTGACTAATAAACACGTGTCTAGTACTTTGACTAATAAACATGTGTCCAGTACACTGACTAATAAACACATGTCTAGTACTCTAATAAACATGTGTCTAGCACTGTGACTCCTAATAAACATGTGTCTAGTACTCTAATAAAGATGTCTAGTACTCTGACTCCTCATAAACATGAACATGTCTAGTAATACAACTATCATAAACATTTATCTAGTACTTTAACTATTCATCAACATGCATCTAGTACTCTGACTACGCAGTATTTGTGACAATTTGTTTCAAACTGGACACCATGTACAGTGCTAGACAGAAGCTGGAGGAAGTGTATAGGATGTTGGTAAGTGTGATTCTTTGTAACGACTGTGTATTTCATTGTCACATTTCTCCTATTCTTGTTTTTTTTTTTTTAAATCAATAGTTTATGCAATGAAGTTCCAGCTTGCTTTAAAATCTTTTTTGTTTCATATCACCTTATTTGTGCTTCCATTTTTTATACTGTGAAAATCTCTTTCATTTCCAAATGGTCAATGTAATAATCAGTACATCATCTTACTTTGTTGGAAACAAACTAAATACTCAGATCTTTTTTGTTCAAAAAACTTACCAATCATCTTTAGGAATGTGTGAATGCATTTAGCAACTGCATAATGAAATAATGAACATTCTGATTATGTTAGTATTTGATTGATTACTCTATGATATCTAATTTGCATGCAGTGTTACTTACAATCTTTCTTTATCACTTTCTATACAGATGCAGTATTAGCATAGTTAAATATAAACATCATGGATAATACTGAGCTATAAATTTAACTACAAGATAATGTGACAATGAATCTACAAGTTTAGTTTCATTTTGGCTTTTTTTTAAAAAAGGACCAAACATTATGCTGCACATTTTGAAAAACAGGTTAGCACATAGCTCAAAAAGAACAATCTGCACTGACTACCCTTAATACATCAACAGTTAAGTGTCACATGATGTTGTGCTGACCACCATTATATAATGATGTCACTGTAACTTTCTGGTAAGGGCAATAAAACGTCATCAGTTCAATACATGTCCATTGTGGATAAAGCCATAAAAATCATGTGGCAATGATATCAGGTCCATGGTATAGTACTTTAGTACTGATAAAAGGGAAATCTTGAACAAATACCATTAATCATTCTACACTGACTGCCCTCAAAGAAACAACAATTTCCTTTAACAATTCTAAATGGAACATATTTTTGTGTAAGGTGTTCTTGTAACTTCTTATATCAAGGAGATTATTTTCATTTTCACCTGAAATGGGGGTAGGAAACAGTTTTCTTGTTACTTCCAATGGAATCCTAGCCTGAATGATTCTGCGAGACTTCAGTTATCATAAATTGTGATAACTCTACAGACCCTGGAACAAGAGTACAAACTCCTGAGGCAAAAATGCAACATTCCAGGTTAATGAATTAAAGACATTTCAGGGCATCCCACAACTTTCTGGTAGCTCAGCATTGCACATCCTTTTACTTTTATTGTCTCTTTTAAAACTATAATTTTAGGCCCTTAACACAACAATTTTCCCTCCGTGTCTGATAAAAATAAATGTCGATAAAAAGAAGCATATTTTTTTTTACTGTCCGGCTTTATTTAAAACAAAAGGGAGATTACCTGAATACTTTCCAGAGTATGGGCTCCATCTAGATAATATGTAACATCTTGTGCCTCGATTGTTTGGTTTCTACCAGCCCACCTGCATGCGGCTAATCCTGGAGTTGAAAAAGAAATAACGTCATTTTGTTCACTGAATAATGGCATTAAGATATATTCTTTCTACGTATGTTTGTATGTATGTGCGATTTGGATTTTTAACGCAACTTTAACAATTTTTCATTCATATCGCTATGATGTTTGCAGTGTGGCAGTTTACAGTGATGTTTAGTACTGGGGTATCATGCTGCAGACATGTAGCATGATGTCCCACCCAGTCACATTATTCTAACAGGCCGACCAATCTTAACATAAACCTCTTAATGCTGAGCGCCAAGCGAGGCAGCTGTTAGTACCATTTTTAAAAACTTCGGTATGGCTTGGCTAGGGTTCAAACCCGCTACCTCCCACATCCGAGGCAGACACCATATATATATATAATCAATCAGATCATTAAAAACCAACATGAGTACCTCCAAGGGACTGACGGTCAGCCATTTGTAAGATAATTTTCAGGGACTCAGGAGAAGACCATTTCTTCTTTTTATCTGTGGAGTGTTTAAAACATGTCTGATGTTAATGAGTCTTCAGATTTTTCAAATTAAACACTGTGGTAACTATAATGGATGAAAGATTGGCACCATTTCTTTCTGGACAAACAAGACACCATCAGAAAACGTTTGATGAAAATCACACACTGATATGACCATTCATTTAGGAGAATTAATAAAGTTCAATTTGGCAGCCATATTTGGGGTCAGATTGGCACCATTTTCATTCAGGATCAACTAGATATCATTAATTCATTCTTTGGTGAAAACCCCATATCAATATGACTTTCCATTTGGGTGGAGTAGCAATAACATGATTTTCAAGATGGCTAAATGTCAGGGTGGTACTATTTTTCATTTAGTATGAACTAGACATCCAAAGAAGTCTTTTTATGGAAAGCCAATGTCAGACATAATTTTGGTTCTCCATAAAAACACTGAAAATAATGTGCAGGGAGGTTTGGGGGTCCTCCCCCAACAGGGTCTAAAGGGACGGTATCCCTATCTGGCTAAAAGTGCGTTGTACACCCATACCAAAATGGTCCTGTTGTTACTTCATTAACACATTAACCACTGGAGGTTTTTGTCATTTTCGCCTGAAATGCGAGTAGGAAACACATTTTGGGGGCTATTTCTGAATACATCTTAATACATCGCCCTCCAAGAGATTTTAGGTTAACCTAATGCCTAGTTGTGTTAGAAACATCGTTTTTCTTTGGCTATTTCGCCTGCGCATGAGCAGAAGGGTAAAAGTTGGAGTTCTTTTTTTTTTTTTTTTGCTTAACGGACCCATCATTTTCATGTCGAGACCAATCTTTATTCCAAATGCCCATCTTATCCTACTTTTTGCAAAGGTTTGCCTGTCTGTGTGCAGTTCAGATCAGTCTGTGTTAGATCTGAGGCCAAAAAGTCTAAAATCCGGACACAAAATCGGATTCCAACCTCGGGCGAATTTCCAGTGGAAAAACTCAGGTCCAAAAAATTACGTTTTTCCCTCTGTATTTTGTAGTGCAACTAGAACATCCAAATTATTTGGTATCATCGTAAAGCTACCTCTGTCTACCTTTCTATAATACCACCCACTTTAGTGTGTCATACATGACCTTGACGCTACAGAGCTTAGAAGTAGGCTAACACCTCCTGCCGCATAAACGTGGCGCCAGGGGTTAACGAGTTAAACAAATCATTTGAAATAAATAACAAACTTTCAACAATACTTGAAGAATTTCACAATGTTCATTGTCACATCCAATAATAGTAGTACTGAAATTATTTCATGTGCATGTCAGTGCTCACACAGTAATTCAGTCACAATAATTTGTAAATTTTTGCAGAAAATATTATATTACACTTTCCTCTTTTCAGAAAAAAATTTCTAAAATAAAACACCCAAAATAAATCAACTATATACAAATAATTACATAAATTCATTTGTCTCTTCCCCCACTGGCCACAACCTATTGATAATGATATATTAGTCTTGCTCTTTTTGCAGCCCTGACAAATATTTATTTTCCTTTCTTTTGTCATCACTGATGTCTTAGGTTCAGCGTTAAATCTTTTCTTTTTTCTCAACAAGGTTTTATTTTTTTTCAAACACCTTTTTATACTGGCTGTAGTTTGTGCTTCAGATTTCTCTGTATGCAGCTTCTTCTGAAGGTGCTTGTTGTTGCTCCAAGCTGAAACAACCATGATTAGCATAATTCAAATCTTTCTTTCCTCTGGCATTCAGTTTTGTTGTGAACTGACCAACTACATTTCCATTAACTTTCCACTTCAACCATTCCTATTTCCACACATTTTTCAAGCCTATATCCAAACCTTTTGTGTCCTGTTCTCTCTCAAAAACTTGAGATGCTATGTTTTGCAAGCATGCTTCTTTCCTTCCATTTCCATCAGTTTCTGTTACATGAATATTCATTAGATGGTAGAAACTTCCTGACCAATCAGAATACTCCTTACAATGATCATGCGCTAAGTAATATACAGAATGAATCCTTTAAAAGATCATTGCAGAATGGGATCATACAGTTTGCACATTGGTTTTTTTTTGGTTCATACTGCATTGAATTAAAAATAAACAGTTAATCCTTTAATAGAAGTATGCAAAGTTGTGTACATATGCAAACTTATTATACTCAGTTAACTGACCATTGAATCAATGAGGTCAGAACCTCTCCAAGTTGGAGTCTTTGTTAGGCATGACAGATTTATTCATCATGAATGAGAAGATCACTAACAATGATATTTCTGGCAAGTTGTGTGTACAATACTAACCTTGTAACATTTGTTCTGTCAATGGGAATGAGTAGTCTTTTGGCATTTCCTCTGCATCCCCTTGACATGAAATAGTTTCAGCTATGCCATTCTCATAGTCTGCAAAAATATCATAGGTAAATAAGCATATTCCAGGAACTGGAGTTGCTTGCTTTCTACTGGATATAGGTGAGTGTTCAAAGAAAAAGGGTTAGGTGACAGTGTTGATATAGTAAATGGATTAAGGTACATTTGTAAAGGTATCAAACCCTGGTGAGGTCTTATCAAAATAAAGCAAAATGTCGATCTAACTCTCAGTGGTTGTAACTTCTAAGATTCTCTAACTCCACATAGCAATGATATAAATACAGTGGAACCCCACTATAATGCAATAATTGGGGTCCAAAATATTGGATCGAGTTAATAGTGGGGTCGTGTTAATGCGGGGTTTTACAGTATTTTACTTTTTTCAGAGAACAACACATTGACACATATACGTCTATTCATGTCCAATGTATATCATGAATAGGGTACCAACACCATTTACTATCGTGCCGTCGTGGAATGCAGTTCATCCATAATGCAGGTAATTCCACTGAAAAATTGCACAGAGATTTAAAATATTCAATATTTTTGTCACAGATCATTGTGTCTGAATTCAACATCTAATATAAAGCATGAACAGAGTATTAACACCGTTTACTTACCGTCTGATATCATACCGTCGTGGCATGCAGTTAATCCATAACACATGTAATTCCATTGCAAAAATTGCATACATATTTAAACTATTCAATAATTTTGTCACAGATCATTATGTGTCTGAATTCAATGGGAAAAACTAACAGCAAAATTAGGTTAAGAAAGACAAAGCACATGTACAGTTCATTATGTTCCAGGGTCTATGAACGGTGTCTGTACAAATTTCATACTGCTAAAATTTTCTCATATGTGTTTCCGTGTACATTTATCCATTGTAAATTTCCAATAATTAACACTTGTACGCCTATTTGTTTGAACGACTACAGCAAAAATAATTAACAATCAACACATGCTTTCAGCATGCATGTAACTTTCACTTCAGATTTTGTGAATATCGAAAGAAACATGTGAAAACTACTATACTAATCATTGCGCAAAGTGCAGAGAACGACTTGCATTTGTGAACTTGCTTTTCCATAATGGTAACATATTTTATAAAATAAAAAACAGGAAATTAACAACGAGTTCATAAGTAAACACCATACACATGCAAAATCCGAGAACTAAGTGCAGTGGGCATGCAATGGTCACGAGTCACTTCTATAGTTTTTTAAGCTGAACGCATGTACAATTTCATACACTTTCAATTTCCATCTAATAAAGCGGACATTATTTACTGGTCAACTGATTGTGTCTAATAACACGCCAACCCCAGCAAACATGTTGGCGGCTTTCGTCTTTTGATGTTTATTAAATTGTGAGAATCTTTATCAACCACCACATTGTCTGCTGCTTGGTTGTGTATGCAGTTCAAGAAGAAACACATGTCGGCTATTGTTTGAGCAATGATTGTATACAGAATTAATTGAAGACAATCACAAAGATGACTTACTGGCTTTACTCATGGATCAGTAATAAGTAACATTTCCGATAATGTTTATTTTGGCATAACACTTCAAGAACCTGGTGAAATTGTTAAATTTCAGAAGCCATGCCACTATCGTATTTGAATTCATATGCGAACTCTTTCTTGTACATTAAAAAAATTCTTTTCTGGGTAAGAGAAAAATACATGCATTTCAAATTTCAGGAACCACGCCACTATCATATTATATTTGAATTCATACGCGATCAATTCCCAAAATGGTAAAAAAAATTTTTATACACCATTTCAAGTACATTGAAAGAAAAAATTTTTTCATGTGCAAATGAATATATGAAATTTTGGGAGCCACACCACGACCGCATTATATCCGAATTCGCGTTATCACGGGGCACGTTATAGTGGGGTTGCACTGCAGCTGGCAAATTCTTATAACTTTTATCCATATAGAACTGTTTTTTTAAAAAAAAATAAAATATCCAATAATAATTATGGGAATCAAAATTTGGAAACAAAAATGGAACAATCAGGGGCCACAAATCTCCTAAACAATGCAGATGCAACAATGAAATATCAAACTAAGCCAAAGTGTCACAAACATGAAGTTGTATACTAAATCTGGCTGAAGTCCAATGGGGAATTAAGGAAGTTACTGCACAGAAGGAAAGTAGTTAAGTCCAACAATCAGGGGCCAATATCTCCACTAAGATATAATGCTGCAAGTTAAACAGGCACCTAAGTGATACTGACAATCAGCCCAGGTGTTATTAAAATCAAGCTGCTTTCTAAATGTGTTTCAAATCCAACATGGAAATCACTGAGAAAAAAAATGACCGTGGATGAGTCTGACCATCAAGCACAATCTCATCAAAATCTAGCTGCATACAAATTTGGTTAAAATCTTATTAAAATGAATTATATTTGTGTGCAGAAATGAAAGTGCATGAATCTGATGATCAGGTGATATAAATCCACTGAACAATAAAAAAAGACAACCTCAGCAAAGGTCTCATAACAAAAAAAAGAACAAAACAATAATCATAAGGTCATATGATTGAGTAGAGAATAATTTGCTATAGCTTCATAATGATTCATTCAAATTATGAACAAAATATACCAAGGGTGTTAGGACTTGAAAGCAAATGAAAAACTTTAATTCACAAAATCCTTAAAGAAATTTTTCTTTTAATGTAACAGTGAGTGTGTGTGTGTGATTTGGATTTTTAACATACCTTTAACAATTTTCAGTCATATTGCTATGATGTCTTCGGTGTGAGAGTTTATAGTGAAGTCTAGCACTGAGGCATCATGCCGCAGACATGTAGCATGATGACCCACCCAGTCACATTATCCTGACACCAGGCCGACCAGTCCTAACACTAGCCTCTTAATGCTGAGTGCCTAGTGAGGCAGCTGTTAGTACCATTTTTATAAGTCTTTGGTATGACTCGGCTGGGCTTTGAACATGTGACCTCCAGCATCCGGGGCTGACGTTCTAACCACTAGGCCACCGGAGCGGTCAATGTGACAGTGAAACCATGTTCAAAGGAATGAGTAGGTGTGCCACAGAATGACTTGTTTTAGCTAATGATTCATTCCATATATGAACAAAATTCATCAAATGGTTTAGAAATATAAGCAAATTAAAAAATATTAAGCAAAACCATAACACAGATTTTCCATAACTGTGAGCTTGACCCTGGTGCAAGTGAGTGTATTGCAGAATGCTTTGTTTACACTTCATTGATTCATGTCAAGTATGAAGAGAATCTAACAAGAAGTTTTGGAAATATATGCAATTCAAAAACTTTAATTTATACATCTACCCTATTCTCCTAGAAGTTCTGGTGGATGCCACCACGCAATTCTGATACAAGCATGTTTGTATGCCTCTGCACCATCAGCATGCTTGTATGCCTAAAGTAAACATCAGTGACTTTGAGGTGGTTTATGTAGTGCATCTTTATTAGAAACAACAGACATTGAGGTAAATACCCATTAAGACACATCACATCATTACTATTTAAAATGTAGTTGTAATCTGCTGTTTAAAGTAAGTGAATCGGATTCTTCACTCTCCACAATGGAGGCCACTGATTTTGTATTTTGTTCAGCATTTTCTTGAGTTTGGATGATTAGAAGGATGACTGATTACTTCATTAAGTCAAACATAGACCCTGATCTCAATGTACGCAACACTATTTTTCAATAATCTACCAAATTCAGATGATTTAACAAAGTAGATTTAGACAATGATACAACAGATTTCGAGGCTGAAAAAGGTCAGCTGTGGCTGGTCACATAATTTCATTGACTTTACACTGAATGAACTTTCTCAAGATTTTAAAGCATATAAAAATTATTATATCAAGAAAAATCTTACAGCATGAAAAATCGGATTTTTATAGATAACAGATGTGTACAAAAGTGGTAAAATGATTGAAATTTACATTCCACACTGCTAAAAATTTTACAGGCAGGTGTATCAAGTCATTAACAGGTGTTCTATTTATATCAAACTGCACCATGTGATTTGACAACATACATATTCACAGCTTACATAGCAACAGACACTGTGAGGCAAATGGTTCACTAAAACCATATAATGCTGAGAATGACCACATGCTGGTGGAAAAGTGAGCAATATCTTGTTTCCCACTAAAACAAAATACCAAACTTTTTTAAAACCCAACAGCAATACTAAGAGATGCTATGTAGAAAAGGGAGCATCTGGGTCTGATAATCAGTGGCTAAAACTCTGTTAAATGATGCAGAACACTGAAAATTGAACTAAAACTGACAAAATAATTCAGCTGCATACAAAATTTGGTTGAAACATTTGTAAGTGAGTAACTGTGTGGAAACGAAATGGGTATATGTAGAAGTTAAGAAATATTATACAGCTAAACTTGGATGCAAAAAGTTGATGACCAAACTTTGTTGGGGTTTCATCAACATGAAGCAGCATAACAAATTTCATTGAACTCCAATAATAATCAAAGGATTTACATATATACCAACTCCAAGCGAGGTATAGGCATAATTGTTGCTAATGTAAGTGGCAATAAAGCATAATCTGTGCATAAAAAGTGTAATCTACATATTACATGCCATAATTACAGTACACTGTATGAAAAATGTACATTTATTACATTCCATAATTACAGTACACTGTATGAAAAATGTACATTTATTACATGCCATAATTACAGTACACTGTATGAAAAATGTACATTTATTACATGCCATAATTACAGTACACTGTATGAAAATGTATATTTATGTTTGCTACTAATCTAGAGCTGCTACAGGCAAAAATAGGCAAAATCCATGTGGATAAGAAAGAGAATCAAACACAAAGCATACTGACAAATTATTTATATTCAACACTCACTTTAATTAGTCTACATGTCTAACCTTCGCTAAATCATCATGAAGTCCACAGATTCTGCAATGGGCATTACAACATGCTCAATTTTGTAAGTGGTGTTGGTTTATCCTTTTTTGACCAGACGATATTCTGAAGTTCAAAAAGACCCATCTGCTTTAAGAATTTTCATTCACAAGTCAAACAATAAAACTCCATTTCGCTTAACATCTGGTACCATTTTCTTTAAAAGTACAGACTGGTACACTATCTTTGATTATCAATATAATGAACATGCGCAGTAAAATTTCAAAGTAATGACATCTGTCTGTTTTCTTGGAAATGGGTCATATACAGTTGCTATAAACAGAAAATTAGGAAAAAACATGTAGGTCTAGGATGGACAAATTAACTCTTATGCCATCTTATGCAGCAGTCTTTCTTTCTGGAATATTCTCAAATTTATATGATGAGTGGAATTAAAGAGATGACAATAAAACTGACAAACACAACTTTTTCATGGCTTATTTATTTTATTTTTTAATGTACTGGAAAAGCATAATTGTAATTAGGCAAAAAATGTGTAATGGTTATGCCAAAGTAATTAGGTGAAAAATGCGTAATGATTATGCCAAAAGCATAATGGTTGGCATGTATCTATTTGTTGGGTAGAAAAGAAAGTTGGCAAAAGCTGACAATCAAACTCTGACAAGGTTCATGAAAATCATGAAGCATATTAAATCTGGATGGTATCCAACAATAATTAATTGAGTTGTTATGTAGAATCTAAAGTGTGTGGGTTGATAATCAGGGGCTGCAACTCTGATACAAGATAATATGGAATGCTGACAATCAAGCTCAGTCAAGATCTTACCAACATCAAGCTGGATACTTAATTCTGATTAAATCCAAAAATAATTAAAGGCGTTACTGTGTGGAAATGAACCTGGGACAATTGGAAGGATGGACAAGCCCAGTGTAATTCCTCCATATTTGTTTATAAGCAGGAGACAATGAATCACATATTGTTTTAAATTTCTACATAAAGCCAATAGACAGCAATCTAAACAAAATTTACATTTAATTGAATTTTTCAATTCACTTATGACATACTTTCTGGGATACTCACTTTGGGAAAACAAAACAGACAAATCTTTCTATTATCTCTGATGTCTGATCAAAGGATTTTACTTCATACAATACCCACACATCTTCAAATTAAATGTAAATCATACTGTGTTTATACTAGTGTCTGCCATTTAAATAAAATAAGGTACAAAATAAATAAAACACTTAATTGGCTTCCACCTTCAATTTTTCGTACAAGTTTTTAGTAGTTCCAGTTTTTTGTTAAGGGAAGTCTTAATGCTAAGACTGCAAGATATCTGTGTGATGCCAAGTTTTCTGTGTGATGCCAAGTTTTCTGTGTAAGTTTTCTGTGTGATGCCAAGTTTTCTGTGAGATGCCAAGTTTTCTCTGTGATGCCAAGTTTTCTGTGTGATGCTAAGTTTTCTGTGTGATGCCCAGTTTTCTGAATGACTGATGTTTCAAGTATCAAGTTTAATTTACATGATTAAATCCAAATGCACAGAAAACTGTCATCATCAGATGTCTAATAATAACACTAAAGAAACCCCTAGAAATGTATTAATAGAAAATAAATGCCCCAACACTGTGGTCTAAAAGTACAACTTGACTGAATGGATGGACAAGGTTAACACTGTATGCCTTTACCATAGCCATTGTGGGGAGAGGGAGGAACAAAACTCTAAAAGTAGATTATATATAAAGGACTTACTTCTTTTAACTTTTCCCAGCCAGATGTGACACAACTGTAAAGCCAAAGAAGCATTAACAGACTGCATCTCTCCTTTTATACCCAGCTGTAGTTCTCTCCCCTGTGCATCATATTCTTTGATGTCTGGACATATGTGCAAAGGACACTGAATAATTGAATGAAGGAATGTAAATTCATATCTCTGAATGTATGCTACCAGGGTTTTGAAAACTCTGGACCCCAAAAGGACATCTTCAACAATCAAAGCGAGGTAACTGAGAATTAAAAGATTTAACATCTTGTTGTAGTGTTTAATGCCATTTTTCAGCACAAGATAGGCTATACATGGTGGCCAGTATAAATGGGGGAGGAAGACCCTGGGAAAACCCCAGAAAGAACCACCAACCCATGAGAAGCTACCAGCAAGCTTTCTCACATACCCACACTGGCTGAATTGGAGACTTAAACCCACGCAGACAGAGGTGAGATGGCAGAGATCTTTAACGGTGAGCAATTTAGACCACTTGGCCACTCAGGGCCCCGATTTAACTTGTCAAACTGCTATTTAATGATATCACTGTGAGAGAGAGAGAGAGAGAGAGAGAGAGAGAGAGAAAGAGAAAGAGAGAGAGAGAGAGAAAGAGAGAGAGAGAGAGAGAGAGAGAGAGAGAGAGAGAGAGAGAGAGAGAGAGGGAAGAA
>JAECUM010007470.1:0-90693 GCA_016617855.1 Megalonaias nervosa | reverse complement strand
ATATATATATATATATATATATATATATATATATATAATGTAACCCCAAAGGTCTAGAAAAGTACTCAGGATTTTAGCTTTCTTTTTCAGACCCCGAAGCTAATAGGGTTCGTCTGACTCTAGCAATAAAGATAAACAACAATAAAAATAGATTAAAAATTCAGGACAGATTTATTCAATAATTTCTCATCTTTTAAAAACTACACTCTTTCATCAGTTTACAGAGTCAAATTTTACATGCAGAAATGTACCAATAAATAGAAACATAGTGGATATATCTCGATTATCTAAACAAGTTCATAATTTGTTAAAAACTAATCCTGATTGTTAAAAATCTAATGTGGGCAAATTATATTGCTTGAAATAAGAAGTTTTGAATTTCGGAATCAAAATTTGGGTTCCGAAATTCGTGTGCAGAAAATTCGTGTGCTTTTGAGAACTTGTAGTTTATAGTCTTAAGTTCCAAATTATTCTTTAAAATTTCCTACTTGAATTTTCCTTTTTCAACATTTACCTCTCTCATTTTCTTGTTTTAGTCAAATCTTTTCTCAAAGCTTTATTCTAGGGCTAGATCTTAATTAGTCCCTGCTGCTCCGTTCTCTTTCTACCACTATCTGTACCCCTGCTTTGAACAACGACCCTGTTTATATACAACGTTGGCACGTGTAAGCATTCTGGTAAACAAGGCATGGATTGGTGGGTATTGCAATCGATCGGCCAATCAAAATCGACCATGCTGACGGAACATTACCTCACGGCAGTAATACTCACTCAACACCGTGCTTCAATTCTTCTAGTTTAACGTAATATTAGACAAGATGATCAGTCATGACAAACCGACCCGAATACATAATTCTCATCTTCGAATGTTTGTGCAGGTATTTTAATTTTAAAATCTTGTATTGTTGTACAAAATACGTGAACGGGTAACGAGTATTTCGATGTATGAGGGGTTATCTCAAAATGGCTACGCTCGACTACAACAACGTGTTATGACTAAAATCAGCTGATCGGAGGATACACGAAGTAGCGGCATAGCAATATATATATATATAAAAACTGACAACAAACAATGCAAAACTAATTTCTAACTAACCTGAGCGCTGTCGACTCTAAATGAGCCTTTTTCAAAGGCAAACACAAAACAGAAACAAGATAAACAAAGAAAAAAAAAAAAAAAAAAAAACCCACAGAACAATCGTTCGTTCATTGCCAGTTTATTGCATTGATTTTAATCAATCCCTGCCACACACGTGATCCCTTGCCGAATCCAGAGCACTTGAAAAGACTTATTCGCCATATTATTTGTATTCCTTATATATATATATATATATATATATATATATATATATATATATATATATATATATATAATTTCATTCTCACTGATTTAGTTTAAGTGGAGTTATATTTTTCAGGACGGGTATTTTTCTATTAGAGTCGTAAACGGAAGAAATCACACAAAAGAATCAGCCAGTAAATTGACTTTTTCAGAGTTGGAATATACTAGTGTTGAATGATTAGCGTCAAGGAGAAGAAATATATACAAGCATGTAAATTCTTGGGTTATAAATTTCATTAAGCTCTAGTAATATTTTGAATCAGTTGTATTATGTAATGAACGACGTTTACGCTTTCGAAAATATTTTTCCTGGTTACCGTTATTAAAATTTTAAATCTGATTTTGCATTTTTATACGTATCTACTGAATGTTGCTGGATTTTGATAAAACATTTTCCATCCATCCCTTTTTTTAATTTATCCTTGGTCCAAGTAAGCCAAATTTAGTTTGCGGGTCTAATTGTCACTATTGGAGATGGAATACGCTAGTGAGAAAAACTGATTCAGTAGTTTATAGTTCTATGTTTGCCTTTGTAACATTTTATGTTTTAATCTATGGACCTTTTGTTTTAATTAAAGGCTTTCAATTCATTAGATTATACAACAGATCACAAGTTTTGTTAATATATTCAAGAGTCGATTTAACAGTTCATAATCTACTTTTTTTTATTTTATATGTGGACTGACTATTAAATTGGACATGTATATCTACATTATATTAAATGGGACAGTCTATATCTACATTGTATTAAATGGGACATTCTATATCTGCATTGTATTAAATGGGACATTCTATATCTGCATTGTATTAAATGGGACATTCTATATCTACATTGTATTAAATGGGACATTCTATATCTACATTGTATTAAATGGGACATTCTATATCTACATTGTATTAAATGGGACATTCTATATCTACATTGTATTAAATGGGACATTCTATATCTACATTATATTAAATGGAACATGTATATCTACATTCTATTAAATGGGATATATATGTCTATATTCTATTAAATGGGACATGCATATCTACATTCTATTAAATTATATAATACAGTAAATACAGAGGCAAGGGACTATTACAGCTTGAGATAAACATTGGTTTTAAATATGTTCCGGTAATTCTAAAACTTAATTTTTATACTTGGTTGTGATGGAAGAATAGAGTTTGATGATAAAGTAATTGTTGCTGTTGATGTATTTCTTACAAAAAGTAAGACCAACCATTTTCCAGAATTGAACAATTTATATTTTGTTCCATCTGTTTTTTAGGCCCTTCATGATTTCATGATTCTTCTTTGTGAAATCTTCAGTGACAAATGTTTTAGATCCCTTCAGATTTTTATTTTCCTTCAGTATTCTGGTTTGAGTTCAATGGAACTTGACAATTACTTGTTATCTTTCACAATGGCTCACTAAAGTATATGGAATATGCTGATGTAGACAAAGATCAGATTCCACCCTAGTTTTCTGTTTCTTTCGGGTTGATGAGGTGTATGTTGTAAAAAAGGAGACACGGTCCTCTGCCATATTGTTCAAGACGATAAAGTGTTTTGCTCCAGTTTAGTAATTGACGTGTTTTGCGTTTTAATTTAAGCTTAGAAGTGTTTATTTTCAAGCAGCAATTGGAAATTTTGTTCCGTCAACTGCTTGAACGTATTACCTTGCTCTGTTATTTTCGTAATGAGATGTTATGTGTTCATTTCTACAACATTAAGGAATCACCAAGGAAATGAAGAAATCATAGCCGTGAGACTTTTATATGTCGTTTGTATTAGGTATTATTGGACATGTACAAAAGTCTCCACGGTTGTCCAAACTGATCCTCCGTAAGATCCTCCCTAAGACAGATGTCTGATCCAAATTGCAACAGCAAAGTTTCTAACAATGCCACAACAACCTGTCTCTTATAGGTGGTTATTGAATGTAAGTTTGACTGCATTTGTACCTTTACAATTTCATGGAGTCGTAAAATTTGCAACCATCATCATCTTGTTACAAAACAACTAAAGCATCAGATCAGATAATTATGAAGCTTGAAACTTGATGGCAAAATTTAAAAACATTACTATTTAGTCTACTATACATTTCTTATTTTATTTTCTACTAATATGTTGTTCCTAGCTACGTCCAAAATTGTTTTATTTCACCAGGTGACAAAAAGTGCATAAGAAAAGCAGATTTTGTCTTTGTTATTGACTCCTCCAGCAGCATATGGAATCCAAATTTTGACCTGCAAATCTCCTTTGTTAAGGAATTTGTTCAGAGATTTGACATTAAACCAGACGAGACAAGAGTTGCCGCCCTTACTTTTGGTGAAAATGTCCATGACGAGTTTTATCTCAATACGTACGGCAATGCAGATGACATTCTTGCTGCCATTTCCAAAATTAAGCATGCGCACGGAAATTTCACCAGAACACATGACGCACTGAGTGCTGTTGCGGAAAGATTCTTCACTGTAGAAAATGGCGCCAGACCGGATGTGGCTCACATAGCCATAGTCCTTACCGATGGTAGGTCATCTTTGCGCGCTGCTACGCTTGCTGAAGCGGATAGAGTAAAACGTCTAAATATCCTTCTCTTCGGAGTTGGAATCGGAAGAGAGGCTGATGCTGAAGAGCTGGGACAAATGGTGACACAACCGCCCCAAGAATACAGATTCCTCCTACAAAATTTCGATGAGTTGAAATCTGAGACCTTTCAAAGCATCCTGGAGAAAAGGACATGTGAGAGTAAGTTTATTTATATTTTCATGCGCATTTAAAGTTGACATATACACTCATAAAACACTGCCATTTCTTTAGAAACAGGTATCTTAAAGTTACATTTCAAAAAAATATTTTTGAACTTTTATATGGAAGATTCGTGTTCACAGCCACAACGAATCTTACAAAACTATCTAAGTCTGTACATAACATCTTTAGGTCTACATAATTTCAAGTGTAAAAGGAACGTACGGCGGAAATACTTTTATTACAGTCAAAATGTAACAATAAATAAACTCGAAGGGTATAATTTTGTCATATTTGTTATTAATTCATGAAGCAATTGTTCAAAAGAATATAGTAGTAAGCAGTCAAGTTTGGAAAATGTACAGACTGTGTAGCAACTTGCAACAAACATTGAGCACAAGAAAACACGGTCTTTGTCTTATATTTAAAAAGCACTGAACAGAAGCTTCCTAATATTTAATATCTTTTCTTTAGTCATAACGACACCGAAACCATCACCACCAGAAGAGACAACTAGTAAGTATATCATTGATATTGGCGATAGCAACCATAAAACACATAATCTAAACAGTTGTATCTACTATGGGCAGCAAAACGTAAAACGTTATCCTTAAAAGTCAGTTTCCAATGATTTCATTCCATATATTTATATACACTGAGCAAACTGAAGGAATTTTAAATTATGCTGAAGCCGGATAACACCACTGAGACGTTTTTTATTATTCATTCTGCTTCATGCGATGCACAAAATTTGTGTATCAAAATGAAATATTCTGGTACTGATGGTGACCATGGCAAGAAGTAAACTTAAATTAAAATGAGATAAAGCTATACAAATTGGAAATTTACAGGCTTGTTTCCTAAGATATTTCAAAAGAGATAATCTATTGTTCTTGAACGTAATTTTTGGTTTTGTTCAGGAATTTTGCAACCAACATATCGAACTCTCTTGTTGCAAATGATTTTGTACATTAGCCTCCATTTTAGTGCCAGCTTTCTTTCTATTAGTGCCCATTTTAGTGCCAACTTCTTTCTACCTACCACAAAATAGATATTAATGGTAATGGCAGTTTCAATCGTCGTCACATTACAATATTACAATACACCAATATTACAGTTTTGACCCGTTTCGTAATTTTGATTGTTGTTGTGTAAAACATTCTTACTTTTTTCTGCTCATTTAAAATGAAATTTAAGAAATTCGTTCAATGAGATTTGAACCTTGGGCACGCAGATGCTCGCAAAAGATGAACATCTGTTATCTTGTTTCATAAATTTCATTTGAAATTAAAAACAACAACAAGAACGACAATACTACTACTACTACTAATTTATTATTATTATTATTATTATTATTATTATTATTATTATTATTAATTTTCTCATATTTAGAAAGTCCGTGCGACCAACCAGAGCCAGAGCCAGGTATTTCTATGCTTTTTACTGTAGTATTTTCTAGACCAACTTTCTCAGTAACACAATGAATACATGTTTAAATACTTTCCAATACTAGTGAACTGTATTTTTCCCTCGTTTTAATCTTAATTGATTTTATTACTTCATCGATGTTGATTGTAATATATTTCACGCTTTCTTTATCAATGCAAAATTCATTTTTAGTGTACCTATCTTCGATTGATTGAGTACAGATTATCAATGTAGAATTCATTTTTAGTGTACATATATTCAGTTGATTGAGTACAGATTTTAGTATACTGGTAGTATTTTTCTTTTAATTTATGTACATTTCCCAAATCGTATTTTGTCACAGGAGAGTATTGGAAATAGGTAAGACTGATGCTTTTTTGTTTTTCAAGAAATAATGACTTGAAAAGAGATATATATTTCTTTAGATAAATAGCTGTGTTCAGTGTGGCAATTTTAAATAATCGTCAAGCACCCCATGGCGAGAGGAGTATGTGAAAAAAGTGGCATCATTAAAGTAGGCATTTATATATTGAAATAGATACATCTTTCCAGGTCATTACTTTTGCTTTTAATATTCCAAATAAACAATATGTGCCTGTTCACACCGATTTCACTCCTCATCACACATTCAGTACACTTTATATATAATGTGTACAGTTTAATATTTTTGATATTACAACACGTAAATATATTACTTTATATGATTCTGATTGGTCCAAATAGGCCCATGAAACTAAATGATTTTGTCTGTGTGAAATGTTCAGTTTTTTTCGGAAGAACACTTGTTCCTTGATTTATAATTTGTACAAAAAAAGTATAATCTACTTTTCAACATTAATACCCGTTCAGCTTCGTTTGGACTATATTTTACGGACAACTAATGCATCCCTCACTGAGAATGAACGAAATTATTGTTCTTCTTTCTCTCTAAATAATTTCCACTGAAATAAAAAAATATGTGATAAAATGGCTAATGATTTAATATTCAGTTTATGAAACTCTCTGAATAATGTCCAGCGTTTGCTCGCCAAGGCTCGCACAAACTTTACATTATTCAGCTAGTTTCATAGATTTAATATTAAAAATATTAAATCATTATCCATTCGAGATCCTGTATGTATACTACAGCGTGCAAACATCTCATGTGATAATATCGTAATGTTACGTCATACAAAGTGTTTCTCTTTGTGGCACGTACCGGCCTCCATATAAGGTATACATTGTGCAAAGGGAGAAGTAGCAGTTCATATTTGAATACGCAATTCTGACCAAACATTAAAGTCGCCATATCACGGTAGAGAACCCTGGTCTGCACAACTTAAGAATGATTGCACGACAGACCAAACAGTGTTATAACCAGTTGAACTGTTGGTTGATGGTGTGGGCGTACTATTGAATGTTTTGATTGATTCTCTGTTTTAGAAGCTTTTGGCCATGAGTAAGATATCCAAAACAGGAAACAAAGTGTTTCATTGGTATTCGTACGCCATCTGTTGGAATAATGTGCTGGATTAGTTCCACTTCGCTCCACTGTGTGTACCGGATGTATGTCGGAAAAATGAATCCAAACGATGTAAATTACCAAAAATGGATTTTTGCACTGCATAAGCTTAAACAAAGACGAAGAAAACATTGAAAGCCAATGTTTTAGGGCCTCACTCTTTTTATTCTTTTTATTTAAGAAAACTCCAGCTACGCAACAAATAAGATATTTTGTGCAAAGGATATCCTAGACAGACGCAAAATTTGTTTTGACTTAACCGGTTAAATGCTGAGACATGACTCCATGTTCAAACAGATAATCTTTAATAAAAGTCATCATACCATTTAAATGACGTTAACCGAGACAGTATTCTTTCATTAGTGAAATGTTAGATGAAATTTATTCATCAACAAAATTGAACTTTGCAGGTTTTAATTACGCAGCAATTGTTTATAAGGAAAGGCCTCACGAATAGTCTCTAAATGAAATATTTCATGCTTTCCTACATAAGAATAGCTGTGAACATGTTATCCATTAGACCGATAAATCAGCTTTTCACCGGTAATAACCTTGATTGGCAGTTTAAGGGCTGATATCACTTATTCATTAAAAGCTGCAAAAGTCTGAAGCCAATCATGACAGCACACATAGATGTAAATTTTGCGCACTTACCAGTATTTCTCACGGCTGTGGAGCTACCGACGGCTGAAGGGTTCTTTTGGTGACAAGTTCTTTATAAATCCGCAGCAAATCCTATGTTTGGTCACCTGTAAGTCCACATGGAATAGCACAATCCTCTGTCCTGTGGACATTTTGAATTGCTTGCTAGATCAGGCTGTTACCAATTACCAGTATGTGTCTAAAGTGTATGCAGGTTTGTTCCGGAAAGATTTGCAGGCTAGCAAAATTGCACATTTTAATGAACAGGTGACATCAGACCGACATATCGTCCATCAGTATCAACACAAATTTGTGGGGTTGATTTATCGGGTTAGTTATCCCTGCGCAGTAAATGGCTGCAAAAGGTTAGCAGATTTAAACTATCGTAAGAATATAGATTAAATGGCCGTAATCGAAATGTATATAGGCTGAAGAAAATGAAAACGCAGCTGAAATAAGTAACAATAATATTTTTGCTATTGAAGGGAACTCAGATTGTGTTAGAAAATTAATTTGTGCCAGATACTGTTAGATTTTTTTAACGAATCTTACAATTGTGAAAGGTCTAATACATATTAGCCTCTATGACACGAATTTATGTACAGTTGATCAGCTTTGTGTCTGTTAATTGAAAAATGAATAAAGGGTAGTAAAGCGAAAGTATTTGATACACGATTAGAGTGAATTTAAGAAAAATAATTAAAATCTGCAAGCTGTTCAAACTATTTCTTACACATGTATAAAAGGACTTCTAGACGTATCAGCTTAGTTTTGGTCATTCACTGTAGATGCCTGTATTGCACCTCAAAATCTATTAAATTCTTGCAGAGTGCCAAGGAAAGGCTGCTGATGTAGTGTTTGTGTTGGACAAGTCAACCAGCATTAGTACAGACGAGACTTTTGATTTGCAGAGACAATTCGTTAAAAACGTTGTGAACGAGTTTGATATCGAATCAGGAAAAACTCAGGTGGGAGAGTTATTTTCATGTATCTATTAGCATTGCCACTACCATCACCATTACCACTACTGTTACTGCTTCTGCTTCTGCTAGTACTACTACTGTTTGTTCAAAAGAAAAACAACTACTACCTTTACCACAGTTGTTATACCCATGTATTTCAACCGTCACCACTGCATTCGTCAACACACTATCAAATAAGTCGATATTCATTTTTTCCATAGCCAAAATAATTAGAGAGGAAGAGTTCTTTGCTTTCTGTGTTTTATAGTCTGATTTCTCCAAATGAAAATAACAGAATTTATATTGGACGGCATTAGTCAAGTATATCACAATTTTTTAAGAGGAAACATACTTTTCGTGAAAGCAAGGAAAAATAATTATGTATAATAATAAACAGTGCGAATATGCTTGGATATTTTAGGCGAGTCATATAATAATAATAATAATAATAATAATGAGGGCTTTGTATAGCGCCTAATCATTAGAAGCTCTAAGCGATTTACAACATTTGACAACACTAAAAAAACATATATAATGATATGATTACAAAAATAAAAACAAACACCACAAAATTAGAAAACAGAAAACATGCTGTAAATATTTAAGGTAAGGAAACATTATTAGGTCTTTAAGTCTGTTCTTGCAGTTGAAATAGGTGAGTTTTAAGAGCGCTCTTGAATGAGATCACTGTGTCTTTGTGTCTAAGTTCAGTGGGCACGTTGCTGGGCCCTAGTATGCAAAAGAACGTTGTCCATATGATTTCATTTTCATAGTGGGAATAATGAGAATACGAGTGTCAAAAGAGGAGCGTATCTTGCTTGTGTGTACACATGGGTGAGGTCGGATAGGTATGTTGGACTGGAGCACGTCAGTGAAAAGTAGCACAAAGAACAAATTTTGTGTTTAATTCTGGATCGAATGGATAGCCATTGTAGGGTACAGAGCATGGGGGAGGCGTGCTCTGATCATGGTACTCTAAGGGTGATCCGAGAAGCTGTGTTTTGAACTTTTTGAAGTTTCTGGAGTAGATATTGAGACGAACCAGACAGAATTGAGTTACAATAGTCCAGTATTGAAAGTACTAAGGAAGACACAAGTGTTTTTAGTGGCATCAACTGAAAGATACTTGCGAATGAGCTGATGTGTCTCAGCTCAAGATATGCAGCCTTGCATATGTTCATGACATGCTGGTGCAAATGAGAGAGTACTGTCGAGAGTAACACCTAGGTTTCGTACTGACTGTGTGAATTTAATGTTGGTGTTGCTGATATTTATTTTCTGAGGTAAAGGATGTGAATAAGAAAGTCTTTGTGTTATAATCAGAATGGCTTCAGTTTTATCATCATTCATCTGCAGCTTGTTACATGTCATCCATGATTTCGCATCGGAAATGCACCTCTCTGCACCTTGGATGGTAGCTTCAACTTCAGTTGGGTGACTAGATTTGTATATTTGGGTGTCATCAGCATACAATTTTGGCCAGTGTAAGTTAATTATATAGTAAACTTATACTTCTGTTAAGATTCCCGGAAAATATTAAAACAACTTTTCTTTCTGCTTTGTTTTGTTATAGGTTGGCCTAATTTCTTTCAGCACAATTGCTCAGATAGAATTTCCATTAAATCGTTACTCAGACAAAGCAGGCCTTTTCCAAGCAATCCAGAATGTACAGTTCACTGGTGGAAACACAAACACAGGCCACGCTCTTCAACTGATGTTGGATCAGATGTTCACAAAGAGTGGTGGGGCTAGAAGAGGAATAGCTCAAATTGCTATCGTTATCACCGATGGGTTGTCACAGCAACCACTCATCACAAAAGCCGTGGCAGAGAAGACGCACGCACGAGGAATATACACATTTGCTATAGGTAAAAGAATTAAAACTGACGCAAATAATATCAAATTCGCCCAAAGTACTGTAATAACTCAGGGAATTTAAGGAGACCAACAGGAGTTCTTTATTCCCTCTTCTACTTATCCGCAAGAGTACATACACAATAAAATCCAAACTATCCAGATCTTAACAGTGTTACTATAAATAGCTCCTCCGATATTTAAAGGTACTATTCCTAAGGATATATAACATTTTTTCCTTGTAAAATGCGTTTTCTTTTAGAAAATTTTGTAAAAATTTCTTTTTCTTTTTTATACTACAACATAAACTAAACTCCACATATGAAACAAAAGAAAATATTAAACGTTAATGAATTATAACATGACTAAATTACTTGGTTAGATCAGCATGTGCATTTGTGCGGCTAGATTTGCCATCACAAGTCTCTTGATCATCTCACTTTTTTTACCTTGTCTTACGTGTCTAATTTTTGTAATTATAATGAGCACTATGTATACATGCATGATGTCATTTAAAACAAGATACACGTAGTTCAAATCATCTCCTATACCTCTTTACAGATCTAGTCTCTCAGGAGCTTTACGCTCGCGTAATGGATATCTTCTCTCCGCTGATACAGGTGGAGCTAGTGGTGGTTTGGATCATCGGCTGGTACTGATGATATATCCGGTTCTGCTAATATTGTAGCTGAAGTTTCAGGTGTAGATAGAGCCAGTGTATTTATTACTCAACTACCTAATGCCCGTTTCTCAGTGTTTTTTCTTTTTTGTATACTGGCATTTTCAACATCTAAACTAGTTTCTAACTGAGTTGGTATTGCAGCTGTGTGGGTTATCGAGTGGCCTACATAACAACATCTAATTTTTCCAGAAACTTTTACTAAGTATGTCCGCGGTCCAATCACTCTTTGTATGATGCCTGGCAACCACTTCTGTTGTCTCAGGCTGAAATTTGTTTTCACTGAAACTACATCATCTTTCTCAAAACTTAAGTCACGAACAGCACAACTATTACGGCTTTCTTCCATCTTCCGCTGCGTTTGAATAACTTGCTTTTCCAGGTCTGCTTTGACTAGAGATAACCTATTTCTCTCAATTGTCCTTTAAGGAACAGTTTAATTGGTTCCTTTCCTGTGACAGTATGTAGTGTAATTCTTTATTTGAACAGAAAATCTGCAAGTCGATGTTGTAATGACTTCTTGTTCAATGATTGGTTTTCTTCAGTTACTTGTGATTTCAATGCTCGTTTCAGAACTTGAACTCCACGTTCAGCTAATACATTTGATGCAGGGTGGTAGGGTGGACCGAGCGTATGTTTGATACTTCTCATTCTTATAACTGTTTTAAATTCATGGGAAGCAAACTGGGGGCCGTTGTCATTAACTATATCTTCTGGTATCCCTGTCGATGTGAATAACATTCTCAACTTCTCAATGGTTACTGTACCTGTATTATTCTTCACTTGAATCACTTTAATTTTACAATTGATTCGATTTCAGTGTCCAATTTGGGCCACCTTATGCAACTACGACCCAATGCCTTCGTTCTGCACATTCCCAGGTTGTCCTGGTGTAACTCCTTCACAATCTGTCCCTGATACCTTGCCGGGATAATTACCATCATACCTCATAATACAACACTTTGTTCTACTGAAAGTTCCTGTTTTCTAGGAAAATATGGCTTTAAGACTTAAACATGAGTGTAAGATGGCCACCCATGTAGTGTATATTCATAAACTTTACTCAACACTGGATCATGACATTTTGCCTCAGCTACATCCTGGCTTTCAATGGACAGTCCATCCAGATATTACACTATCCCCTCGACATTATCTGCTTCCACCTCTGTTTCCATTGGTAACTTTGACAGGATGTCACAATTTCCATGTTTTTCTACTTAATTTCATAATCACAGGCAGGCATGGTGATTACCCACCTTTGGATTCTTGCAGCCGCTAATGTTGGTATACCCTTCTTTGGTCCTAATATCGTGTTTGGTGCTTGATGACCTGTGATGAGAGCACAGTTACTTCCATACAAATATTTATGAAACTTTTTAACTCCAAAATTGAAGCGAAGGGCCTCTTATTTGTGCTGTCAATAATTTCTCTCCGCTTGCGACAACTTTTGGAAGCAAAGGCTATAGGTTGCTCCTGTCCATCAGACATAACATGGGAAATTACTGCCTCTAGTCCATACGAACTCGCGTCACATGCTAGTCGCAATTCCTTTTCAGCATCATAGTGTACCAAAAGATCACTCTTAACCACTAGACTCTTTCTTTTCTCAGATGCTTGTTCGCATTCATTTGTCCAGGACCATATGGTGTTCTTTCTCAATAGTGCGTGCAATGGATGCAGTAGAGTTGATAAATTTGGCAGAAAGGCTCCATAATAGCTAATAAGTCCTAAACATGACCTAATTCAGTGACATTGATTGGATCTGGTACCTTTAGCGCAGCCTTTCCCTTTTTTTGTTGTGTGTATTCCATTCCTATCAACAACAGGCCCCATATACAAAACTTTCTCCTTTACAATATATAGAACCAGCCTAGCTTCCAAAATATAGGGTTAGCATTTTCTTTCAGCACTATTTTTGCCATGAAGCCTTTAATTTTATATTCATTTCTTTCAAATAGATGTGCATACTGAGCTTTTAAAGTTTCCCATTCATTAATTTGAACTTGAAATATGTTTCTCCAATTGAGTTTGATGATCTCCAACCAATCTCTCCACCAGTAAACTTTAAGCTCCTTCAGCTACAACCAGTTTCATTTCTCCGACCAACTTCGCCCCATATTTCACTGGAACATAAATTGCTTCCAGTAATTTATACTGTTCCCCTGAGTATGCTCTCAGTGAGATGATTGGTTCTTCCAAAGGAATTTTAATGCGATGAGTGTTGTATATATCTTTTTTGACAATGGTACAGATACTGCCTGTATCAACTATCGGCCTTAGCAAACGTGGGGCCCGATTTAAATCATTTTGGCGGGGCCCCCTGGATTACCGCGCGGGTCCCCCTGTGATCACGGCATTTGGAAATAAACATTTAAACAAATTTTCTTCCATCGCTTTAAAATTACTTTCTCTCTATAGATATATTTGTAAAATTTACTAGCGCACGGGGCCCCTGTAAGAGCGGGTCCCGATTGGGCCAAATCGGTCCAATCGGACTAAGGCCGGCCCTGTCAACTATTATACACACGTCCTTCCCCCAGTGCTCATTGCTGCTCTTTATTTTAACCACTTTATCTGCAGTGTTCATATTTATGGAATAAATTCCCAGTTCTTCATCTCAATCTGGATCCTGTTCCTTCTCCTCAACATATATTGTATGATCCTGCTTAGGGCATTTGCGTTACCTATACAGAAACATTTATAGCACTTTGCACTCTTAAACCTGCACCTGTGATGATGGTGATTGTCTCCACAAAGATAAAAGGTTTGTTTTTGAAGTACTGGTCAGATTAAATTTTTACTTGTCACTTATTAACTCATCGACTTCTGGACATTTTCTTTCATGATATACTACATCTTTCACAGTACTGATAAATGATTGTGTATCCTTATCTGCTGTTTCCGTGGCCGTCGAGGCCGTCGAGATCTTAATAGCCTCGTCAAAAGATAAATCTTCCGTGGATAAAAATTTCTTTTGAATAGTTTCTGGTGTCAAACCACACGCTAACCTGTCTCCAAGAGCTTCCGACAGAAAGGTTCCGAATTCACAGTGGGTAGAACGCTTCTTTAGTTCCACTACATACGCTGACACTGTCTCACCCTGTTTTTTTATTTCTGTTGTTAAACTTAAACCTTTCCGAAATCACTAACGGTGTTGGCATGTAGTGATTTTTTTTTACACTGTAACCCTTTGTCCTTCGGTAGAACTGGTGATGCCAGGTTTTTGAGGATCCCGTACGCTGAGGAACCGATGACTGACAAAAATACTGCTACCACCTTCTCACACTTGACGTCGTTCGCCAGGAAAAACTGCTCCATGCGTTCAGAATAGTTTGCAAAACTCTCCTTTCCCTCGTAAAACTCCCCCAATTTACCGATGTAGGCGATTATGGTTGACAACTGATAAGTCCTTGACTTAATTCACCTCACTCAATGTCCACAATCCTCGTCACCATTGTTATAACTTAGGGAATTCAAGGAGACCAACAACGTTCTTTATTCACTCTTCTATTAATCAGCAAGGGTACATATACAGTAGAATCCGAACTATCCAGGTCTCACCGGTGTTACTATAAATTGCTCCCTCATTTATTTAAAGGTACTACTCCTAAGGATGTATAACAATCACCTATCTAGAACTCGTCAGCCATCTTTTGTGCCACTCAGTTACTCTTGTCAATGTAAAGAGACATACCCCCCTATATAGATATATATATATATATATATATATATATATATATATATATATATATATATATATAACACAGTCTCCTTCATGCGTGACTATAGACTGATTATCATACAGTCAACCATAGAAAAAAAAGTAATTTCAGGATGTTACACTTTTCAGGCGTTGGTGAGAAAGTTGATCTAAAAGAACTGGAAGCCATTGCATCTAAACCAGCAAAAGATTATGTGTACAAAGTCAACAGTTATGCTGCCCTGGACACAGTGAAGAACTTACTTGCCTACAATGCCTGCAGAGGTATTTAGAATTCAAATTTATATCAAACAGTGTGGAAATAATGAATAGAACCTTTGAGAATCTAAATGGCTTTATGAACCTATTACAACTGTATCGCAAAATTTCTATGTATTTGAACATTTATCCCAAAATTAACACCCCACCCCACCCAAAAAGAAGAAAAGAAAACACGTCATGAACAGTATTTTGAAAGTGAAACCTAAGAAATTCTCCATTCAGCGGTGGATGCATATTGCCACAAGAGAGTTGTATTATTTCAACCAAACATATTTCTCGCTAGATCCATGTTATAATCACCGTTTAACGACAGACGTACTTTCAGGTGTGTTTAAAGCCACCTTCACCTTCATTAGTGCACGTGCTAATTAAACTAAAAAAGAAAAGATTGCTTTTGGTGTTGGTATACATGGGATACAGAAACAAATCAACATATTAAAGAAATTAAATGTGTGTTTGTGTGTACTATAGGAATTAATACCTAACTTTCATGTGTTTAGGTACGAAAACACCAGCCATTCCAGATATTCCAATTCCAGCACCACGTGAGTATTACTTGATGCTATGTTTTTTTGTTTTTTTTTAACCCAATGTTAAATTGTAACATTATTACTACAGATTTATTTTATTATAACATATTATTATACTTTTCACAATATTATTAGCACATTGTATTTTACGACTTTGGTACTTAAATTGTTGTTATTTAAATACACATATTGATTGCACTGACAGGGACGATTGCCAAAATGACAACAGAAAATTCGATTGTAATTGTTGTATTTTTAATATTATGATTTTTAAATCACTAAGGTTGAACAGATGCGACGAGCAAGAACTATATTTTTGAATTTAGGACTTAAATGCGTGTGAATGATTTCCCATTGCATGTCGTATATAATATTTTGAAATATGTTGCATAGAACCATAACTGGATGGACTGTTGTTTTGGGTCCTGCAAATATGATGTAGACAACCAAGAATTGACTTGACGGTATTTCGCCTCAGCCTGACAGCAAATTTAAGACATGGAGAAATATCAAGTTATGTAATTGTCAAGTTGATTTCCAGTGCAGAAATAATTTCATTTATGTTGATATTTATGAATAGTAATAGATTTGAAATAATCTGTCTTGTAATCCAAACTCTGGGATTTTAAATCATTTCAGCTAAGCCAACGCCAGAAGAAGAGAAGAAAAGTAAGTATGATGGCCACATATTGACTTTTCTTACCTGTATAACTGAAAATCTTCCGGGATTATGATTCTTACGTGTATTTTCGGATCAGTTGTGCCGATCTCATCTTGAGAAACGCGTGCATACGAGTTGCATAAAAACACAGGAAGGGTTAGAGGGTTAATAAAAGTTTGCTTCATCATTATTATAGAGAGTGAGCTTGTTCTCTTAACTGGTACAAAAATTTACTAATCTACTACCTACTTAGAGGGCTTCTTTATATTTAGAATACTCATTAGTAAAGAAATGGATAAAATGAATACCACGCTTATTGACGACTAGCATAGAAATCAGCCACAGTAATAAAATAGGCTCAGATCTTGCATTATGAGTCATTGTGATTGACTGGTTACCTGGGAAAAATGTATCTTTCATGACCTCGATTGAGTTGTGGCATGTTATCTGTACCCACTCTGCCATATTATAGATTGTTTTTTCGTAACCTCAACTGAGTCGTGGCATGTAATCTATACCCATTCTGCCATATTAAAGACTGTCAGTGACGTTATGTAAATGTGTGTTCACTGCCACAAGCAACAAATAATAACTGAGTTTTATCTCAAAATCGTTGTAGTTTTTATTGGTATGCATTAAAATGTTAAGGTTTATAAATTTGCAGAATTAATATATACTGTTATTATTATTGATTGTATTTCAACCTGGCGGAAATTACTAGGAAAACGAGTGACCACTGCCACAAGTAACAAACAATGCCCAATGTATACAGCTACTAGCCATCATAAAGGAGTCCTTCCTGGAACAGGCTGTAGGTGCACAAACTCAGCTCGCTGACATTTCCTTAAATCTGGTTGTGATCTGTTCTTAAAAAATCAAAACATTAATCAACAATGCGATGTTCTACCACGAATTGCTGATCATGAAGCAGTTTACAAAGAGTTGAGGGTACAACCAATGAATGTAAAGAAACAACCTCGTAATGTTTTCCAATAGAAGAAGGCAGACTATGGCCAGATAATTGAAGAATTGAAAACTTCGCAAGAGTCATTCATACTCTAAACGGAAACGCTTTCTACAAACATCACATGGGAACTTTTTGAGTAGAAAATCAAATGGTCAGTGTTCAAATTCATAACATCCAGGCTCCTATATCGAAAAAAGGCAAACAAGCCCTGGATAAACAAATCCATTAAAGCCCAAAATAGAAGATGGAACAGATTGTTTGCAGGACAGAAAATAACAAGAAAGGTCAGAGATAAGAAACTTTACCAAGAAGCAAAATCAATAACCCAACGAATAGAACAGCACCCCTACTAGAGATATACTGAAAACTTGATAGAAGTTGGAATCTCCGATCAAGACCACCAACCTAAGAAGCCTAAAAGTTTTTGGAACTCAATTAAGTCCGCACGGAGAGATCACTGTGGTGTGGAACCCCTCGAGGAACACGTGTAACTACATTCAGAAGCAACAGACAAGGTCAACATAACTGAATCTACAATACCAGTCTGTCCTCACGCGTGAAGACGAGATTGATCTGTCTAGCCGTATGCAAATCTTTTCCATCTGTGTTTGACACAAAAGTTACCACAGAAGGTGTATACAGTACATTGCGAAAGCGCAACACACAGAAGGTGTATACAGTACATTGTGAAAGCGCAACACACAGAAGGTGTATACAGTACATTGCGAAAGCGCAACACACAGAAGGCCAACGGACCAGACATAACTGTAGCAATGATCTCGAAGAGTGTGCACCATATTTAAGTCTTATTACCAGAAGTTCATCTCAGTAGGTCCAAATCCTGATATGTGGAAAACATCAAATTCCTTCAAAATGGAGATATATTCAAGGCCAGGAACTATCGAACTGTCTCCCTCACATACATCTGCAGCATAATTCTTGAACACATAATAGTCAGCAACATGATGCGTGATCTGGATCACTTCAGCATCTTAACAGATCGTCAACACGGTTTCCGTGCAAAACGAAGCTGTGAAAGCTAACTCTTAACCCTTTGTGGATGAGCTTGCAAATCCTTTGACAGAGAAAAGCAGTACGACCTTGCGGTAATCTATTTTAGTAAGGTTTTCGATTGTATCCCCCATGAAAGATTACTCTGCAAGTTGGACCGCTATGGCATCAGAGGCAATAATCAGAAATGGATCAGAGATTTTCTGATAGATCCCAGAAGGTTATAGTAGATGGACCAACACCACACCCTGCACTGGTTGTTAGCAAAGTACCCAAAGTTAGTATTTGGGTCCCATCCTCTTCCTAGTGTTCATCAATGATCAGCACAAGGTTACGTGTAGACGACTGTATAGTCAACTGACAGATCAACAAACCCCAAAAACTACAAGACCCTACAAGAATACCTGAACCAAATGGCTTTCTGGGTAGAGCTTGGGGTTTATCCTTCCAGCTAGAAACATGTAGCATTCTTAGAGTTTACAGGAAGAAATCTCCGAACATGTCTAACTACACATTTAAAGAGCACAATGTAGCCATTGAGTATGCACCAAAGTATCTTGAGGTGGGATTCTTTAAAGATCACTCTTAGAAACGACACATACACAAGATGGTGAAACAAGAGAACAGAACCTTTGGTTTCCTGCGCCGCAATTTCCGAATAAGCAGCGAGGAATCCAAAAGCTCAGCATATTTCTCTCTTTTGCGACCTGGCCTTGAGTACTGTTCAACCGTGCGGAAAGCACATGACAAAGACCTGACAAACAAAACAGAGCTGGTTCAGAGGAAGGCTGCTAGATACAACAAAAGATAAAGAAATACTAGCAGAACCAGTGTCATGCCGGATCATCTCCAAAGGGAATCGCTTGAGTCCAAGCGTACCAAGGCCCAGGCGACCATGTTATTCAAGATAGTGAACAAACTAGTAGACATACCTGCATACAAATTATCCGACCGATATCTAGCCGAACCAGGGCAAAAACCACGCCACAAAGTTCCTAAAAAAGTCAGCAGCGACAAACTCTTTCAAATTTAGTTTCATTCCACGTACCAAAAGGATATGGAGCAAATTAGCAGTAACAGTTGCGGAGGTTCCTGACTTGATATCTCACAAACAGGAACTTTCCACTATCACCTTCTAATACAATCGTCAGCTGCATGTAAGACTTAGTTATTCTCAGGGATGTGCCGATTGAAGTTCATTTATCTCTTCGCTGCCACAGTAGCCAGACTGACCTGAGTATTGTTACGTATCTTTAATTTATACTGTATATTTGCCTCTGTCCATGATTGAGGGTAGAGATTTTACCTACCTGACGTTTATCGTGGGTTTTTTTAAAAGATATTTACTAAAATTTTAGTTCAAGGCCTAACCTTGTTTGGAAAATGTTCTGGAAGCGAACTTGTTGACAATTTGGTGAAATGTTCCATTAGTATTTCGGAAAATCTATTGCGTCGCAGGTCAAGTGATTTGTATATATATATATATATATATAGAGAGAGAGAGAGAGAGAGAGAGAGAGAGATTTGACAGAAAAGTTTTCTTTCCTGTTTAATATCAGTTTTTGGGAATCTATTATCAGATTTTATAGCTGTGTTGAGATATAATTTGAGAGGAATTATTTATTTCAGTTTTTCATTGGAATTACAAATTTCTCATTGACCTTTTGGACTAAAACACTGCTTTTGGGATCAGTTAAGACTCATTCAAAGACATTCTGGACTATATCATTGAGGTACATCAAGCCATTCAAGACTTTTTGATTTCATTTGGAACATTTTATACTTTTGGACTTGTGATATGATATTTAGGATTATTTGGAATTTAATTCACAATGCTGTAAGTGTCTGTTAAATTTTCACTTAGTAACTTAAAAACATCCATTATTTGTTGATTTTGCTAAACTTGCTGGTTTCGCTTCTTTCTTTTTGCATACTGGAGTCTTACATGAATGTAGGGACAAAAACGTAGATTGGCACTTTTACACTTATTTGTACCTTTCCAAACCTTTGACCTGATCTACCGCTACCTTATTTCCTATATTCTTGACCAGGCACTACCGGATGTTTAATAGTCAAGTGTGACTGCATCAAGGTTTAAATATTGATGGAAGATATAACCATTCAGATAAAGATTCTGTTAAAATATCTTTTTTTCTTCAAAATTTGGTGTTTGGGATTTTCTTCAGTATATTGGACCAATGACCACGCAGGGATTGTATTTTGTTCCTAGAGAAAAACCCCAGCAGCTTCCGAGATTCCTGTGTCAGTGAATAACTTCAGAGATTACTTTATTTAGTACTGTGGTGGCAGAATGTTTACGCTATTCAAGTTTTATGGATAGTGAAGAATTTGGGGTTCTAAACATGGAAAATGTGTAAAATATTTCTTGTTCGGGTAAATGAAGAATATTATGACTTTGGCTTCATCTTAGTATCTATGTAAATTTTGTATATTAACAATTAATTAAAAAATTACAGTTTATTAATTTGGAAATATATGCACATTAATTTTCGTTGGTTGTATCCTTATTTTGATTTTAAAAAGTTGTTGTGTGTGCTTTTCACGCAATTAATGATAACTGAAATTGGGCTTTATTTCAATATATTTGTAACTTTTATTGGTATGCATTCAAACTAAAGGTCTATAAATTTGTAGAATTAATGTATACTGTTATTATTATTGATAATATAACCATTTTTAGAGTTGCGATCTTGGTTTGGTTTCATTAGTAAAGGAATTTTCTGGAACGTCAGTAATATGCGCCGATTTTAAAGTCGTCTTTTGGTTATCTGTTTGAGATTCTCTCCCAAACGCCAAGAGCATGTTTTCATGTAGAACCCCAACAACTCGAGCTGACCTGGAAACAATGAAATGGCACAACAACACTCGGCATGTTCTGCCGTCGTTGTTCTTATTTACTCTCGCATCGGAGTTGATGTAAGTTCTCAACCGGAGAACGAGTTTATTGGCATTAGCTTGAGAAGTATAACAAAAAGATTGTGCTCCATTGTCGCAAGCCACGGACGACAGTCTGCTACGCTCATTTATCACCCGTACTGTGATTTCCTCATTTTTTCATGAGCATGCATAATCAAAAATACATCATCAATAACGCAATTTACCAATCTCCTATACATCCATGAAAGATCCTGTTTTATCGATCAATAAGTGACAGCTTGGAAGAGAAACTTTGATTGGCTCATTCAAAGCAAAGGAAAGGTCATGTTAGGTCATCACTGAGAAATAATTTTACTCGTTTTAGCAGAGATTGGTTAAGCAGTTTTATGCATTTTCATAAGAAACGAGGAAACCTCAGCACCAGCAGCCACAGATGATAAGTGTGTATCGGATTGTCTCCCGCTGCTTGCGACTATGTTTGTACTCTGGTCAAGGCCTCTGTTCTTGTACCGCATCCAATGAGACCCTTAGAGTTCATTAAAAGCAAATAGGTACGTATGGGTCATGGAATCGAGACAAGAAACCGACAAATCTGACTGGTCGAGAAATAAAACGCCTTTTAAACATAGATGCATTCCCTCTTCCCTTTCCAAAGAGTATTTGGCACAGATGAAACGATGTAGATTTTATGAACAATTTTATGGTGAAGTTGTGGGAAAATGTGCTTGATTTAAATCGAGGTTAACTTAAAATATCATCTTTGAATAGTGTTACGACCATGTAGTTTAATTACTTGTGTGTTAAAGTTTGAACTCTTTTTTTATTTCATTATTATAATTTTTATTGTGATGACGATTATGTTCACAGGGTCTGACATTTTGAAAGAAATGTCATGTTTATTTAAAACGTAAATATGACTCAACGTGAGCACGATTTTGCATGTCATGGTTTGCCGATTTAAGTAAACGAGCTACGTAAGTGATTGGTTGTGGCCGAGATCATTTCTAATTATACGTGTTTACGTCATGTACTGCGATTGTTTATTGTGAAAAAACCACATGTTCTGCATGTGCGCTTTCTTGAAATGACGTTTTCGTTCAGTTTAAATACTCAGGTATCTGTGAAATAGTGGTCAGTCATACTTTAACACCTTGTAGAGTCGTTCATATACCTTGAGAAGAAGGTATTCTTTTTCTGGTGCTGGAAAGAGTTGTTCATTTGTACGTCTGTAGAGCGAGATGTATATTGTTATAGATGACAGCTGTAGTTCATCTACTTGTTAAACAATAATTATTTTCCCTGGAGAACTACACAACTGGCTTTGGACAAAGACATTTGGTGAAATTAATTCTAAATTGGAACAGAAGAGTACAAATTGTGATTCAAAGTGAAAATTCTGGACATTTGTGTAAAAAGTTCGTCTGACGTCATCATCCACCATCTTGGAATGGAATTGAGATTCAGACTAGCTTCAATTTGAACTGTTTATTGATAGGACTTATGTTTTTCACAATTCTAGGACAAATGTTTGGATTTTCTTCGCAAATCTTAAGTCCTATTTCATATTTTCACCTTTTCACTGTGTTTTCTAGGGAAATAAATTATTTTTGTTAAAATTTACAAAGCTTGTTGTCTTCGCTCTTTTCTTTATGTTACTTTAAACGAGCTGATACGTAACAATAGTTTTCTTATATATATATATATATATATATATATATATATATATATATATATATATATACATGTTTTCTTTAAATAATACAAGCAATATTTAGTATCAAACATTTTAGTTTTTCTGCATCATCATTTCAGATGTTTTAAATCTCTAAACAAAATTACCGCCATGCGCTGTGTATGAACAGCGAAAATCTGCTTATCAGGATTATTTTCTTCTTAAAATTGTCACTTTGTATGGAAGTATTATGTTGCCATATCATGAAGAGATCTTTGTATAACATATGTAATAAATACGACGTGTTGTACGTCCACAAGACAAATTACCGGTTGCAATGTGCTGACATGATTATGTAGACATGATAGCAAACTGATATAACTATCTTGTATTGCTGTCATGTTGCTTACAGCTTATCAAATGAAGTGGGGGGTGGGGGTGTTTGTCGTTATAAATTATTTAAAAATAGGATCCAGGCCTTGCAGAAGTATGTCAAGCATATAACTTTTTATAAGGGCAATTATACGATAATATGTACTAAAATCTAATATCTCTTAAAATGTAAGAAAGCTAAATGCTCTTAACTGCCTTAAACATTATGGTTGGAGTCTTTCTGCTTAAGAAACAGTAAAGACGAAGAAGAGAAGATGTAACGACGAGCTAGAATAAAAAGCGGAAACCGGTCCATCTGGTTTTCAGAGACAAGTGATAAGATGCGACTTTAAGTTTTGTAATTTTGTTTGAAGGACAATATAGCAAAACTCCGATTTGCCGTGCCAAATGAGTCCCCGTTTAATATAACGTGTAGTTTATTTATCTACTATTTTCTCATTCGCTTTATCTGTTTCCATGAGTACGACAATGCTTAAAAAAGGTAAGATAATATATTAGATTGTTAAAAAATGTATCCATCAAAACGAATGCATTCCTCATAAAAGGAAATGGGATTTCAGTGGTCGGCTACATGGAATATTCAGCATGACTGACCAAAATATTCACTTTTTTTTTCTCATTCTAAAAATTGTGTCCAAGTAATCCTGAAAACTTGGCAAGAGCATAATCATTACGCGGATTACAAAGTCCACTTTTCTTTCAGTCTGCGAGCAGAATCCTGTAGACTTGGTCTTCGTCTTGGATAAATCAAGCAGCATCTACGTCCTAAACTTTGAGAAGCAAATGAACTTTGTTAATGACATCATTGACATGTTGGATATTAGGCCCGGAAGCTCAAGAGTATGAATTCAAGTTTGGTATATTTAATTACCCCACTATTCAGCAAAGCCGGAGGGATATTTTTATCTTTGGAAGTCTCTCTGTCTGTCTGTCTCTGTCTGTCTGTCTCTCTCAATGTGTTGTTGTTGGGTTCCAATGGCATTTTAACACACTGACTATACGATGCACAGTAAACGGGAGCTATGTGCTTGCCCCAAAGGATACACTGGGTTAACCAACATTGACTGGCCCATGCGGGTTTCGAACCCACCACCACTGAATTACGAATCTGTCTGCTAAACGAGCCACCGCGTCTCCCGTCCGCAAGTGTAACTAAAAACTGGTTCATGCGTTAAATGAATGTTGGCAAGATTATCGGGGATAATACAATATTTAAAAATATATTTTGTGCGTTTTTCATCTGTATTTGGTGCAGAATTGGCATAATTTAAAATACACTTTATGTACGTGATTACTGGCTCGCAAAATCCACCCCCTTCCCTTCATCCGGTTAGAAAAGAATGATGTTTCCAATGTCAATGTGAAGTATACTGTGTTGCATGTTATATAATCATTGTCTGGCCGATGAGAAAAGCCACCCCTAAAAATAAGACTGGGAATAGAAAGAAGGGCGTCGAGCTGATTCTCTAACTCTTTACCCCACATTGAAAATTTATAACTCCAGAAGAATGGATTCTGCACTGTATTTCCAAACGAAATTAAAGAGAAACTTGAAACTAATGAAAATGGCTGAAATTTATCACACTTTAATAAGCCTGCGGCGCAAATTATGGATCGCAATTACCAAGTGCCATAATCCGGTTGAATGGCTAAAATCACTCTGGACTCTCGCCACTAGATAACTGAATCTGTTATATGGAGATTCACTATGTAATTTTGGATATTATCAACTACGCCTACCAGCTCAGCGAACACTTGACCTCTATTTTTGTTTTGTTCTGATGATTTGCTGAGGTCAGTCTATGTCTTGATCGTAACTTGACTAAGTGAAATCCTTGGAAAAAATGTGCTAACGTGTTTTCGCAAATGATAAAATTTTCTCCATGCTCACTGGAGTACTTCCGTTGTCAAATATTCAGTTTCAGAGGTGTGTAGTTTCTGCACGTTGTCAAACTCTTCAATTTCGGAGGTAAGTAGTTAAGGTGGCGCTCTATAGTTTCGTATTTCGCATAAGGTTAGATTTTTAGAGAAAAATATAATTTCCCAGGTTATTTTTTTAACCGGTTATAATGGCTAATTAAAAAAGACATTTTATATCTTAGGTATTTTTGAAAGAACGTTTAATTCCCTTTATTTTGGTGTATGATTAATGGGTGTAATTTAAGTTATAGAGTATGCAGCTTGGCCTTACTTCAGATATTCATCTATCAAAGAACTGCCAGCTCTGCTTTTTCACTTCCTTGACTCCAGAGGTAAATTGTCAAAACAAAAGTGCCGATAACTTTTTTTTACATTATATATTTTGTAATTCATTCATAGCATTTTCACAAAATGGTATTATCTAGTCTGGCAAAATTAGTTTTCCTATTCTTATAAGTGCTAAAGATAAAAAGTTTAATTCAGCCTGATATTTCAAGATCATGGGGAAAGTCATTTTGGTTAACTGTGTTTAGATCGTGTGCAATATCCACAAGTACAATATCCAAAGAAATTTCAGCCACAGTACATGAAAGTAACATAAGATGCCAAAATTCTCTCCAGTGTGGATGTTGCAAATGCAAACAACTTCACCTGTGTGTGTTTGTGTGTGTGATGATACTCGATAACTCGATAATTTTATAGATTAAGATTTACCTTCTTGGTTGACCAACTCGCATAAAATTATCTTTGTTCAAGTCTGATCTAGTTTTCTAAATTAGGACCATCTCGAATTTTATTCAGTCTGTGAGATCTCTCTTCTAGGGCGATGACACTCAAGAATGTAAACTAGATGATATTTCCTGATTGAAATATCGTTAACATACGAAAGTTATTTGATACGATTATTTATCTCCATGATTTGACATGTTGTTCAACATAGGTCGCAATGGTAACGTTTAGCAACACTTCAAAAGTTGAGTTTAATTTGGACACTTACAACGACAAGATGTCCTTAAAAAAGGCTGTTTTGGGCATCGAGTACACAGGCGGCTTCACGAACACGTGGCGCGCCCTTCAAACCCTCGTGGATAGCATCTTCATCTACCGTCGTCCAGGCATACCTTTCGTGGCTGTTGTGATTACAGATGGGTTGTCCCAGGAACCAAGGCTGACGGCAAAGTCCGCTGGATTCGTCCATGCAAAGCAGATTAGAACATTTGCTATCGGTAACCTTTCCTTCCTTTTGTTATTCTTCATCATTTGTTGATTCCTCATCTCATTCCACATTCTCATTATTTCTATTATTTCCAGTAATGTCATCGAAACAAAGGTCTTTTAACTGGCGTGTTAATTTTTCTTTTGAGGACTTTTTCGAACATGTTCTACGATTATTATTTACGTTAAATGTCCATACATTTTGCATTATTTGTTACTATTCACTGTTTTCCAATATTGAACACAGTCTATATATATATATATATATATATATATGGTTTCATATCTTTACATGGTATAAAGTAAATAATACATACCTTATTGAATTCGTACGGAAAGGTTGTTGTGTTTGTACTCATAATCTGAACTGCCAAAACAATTAGCCCAACGCGAAAACTGTTCAGGACCAATTCAATCACCCATGCATATTAATAACCTGTTTCTCACGCACACTCTTTGAGTTCGTAATATTTCTTATGCATGTTTCTATTTTTAGAAACGATAAATCGAAACTTAATCAATATAAAAAGCCAGTAGCTACATGACGGTATCTTGACTAAATGGATGCATTCAGAGTACAAGTAATAGCGTACAGGAATAGTTTATACTACAACTACATAACAGTATCTTGACTATGAATGCATTCAGAGTACTTGTAATAGGGTATAGGAATAGTTTATACTACAACTACATAACAGTGTGTTGACTAAATGAATGCATTCTTGGTACAAGTAATAGCGTATACTAATAGTTTATACTACAACTACATAACAGTGTGTTGACTAAATGAATGCATTCTTGGTACAAGTAATAGCGTATACTAATAGTTTATACTACAACTACGTAATAGTATCTTGACTAAATGGATGCATTCAGAGTACATGTAATAGCGTATACTAATAGTTTATACTATAGCTACATAACAGTGTGTTGACTAAATGGATGCATTCAGAGTAGAAGTAATAGCGTATACGAATAGTTTATAATACAACGTGGGCAATATTTTATGCTACTCATGGAATGAAGTAGAACTTAGTCTCACTTTATCTTCACTTTAATATTTGCCAGGTGTTAAGATGCCTAATGTAAGGGAAATTATTGTTTGCATAGCCAGACTGTGTATAGCAAAGGGACAGTCATATTCAGGCTGTATATAGTAAAGGGACAGTCATTTTTACCCAAACAGTTATATTTCAGGCGTTGGAAATCAAGTCGATAAAGACGAATTGGTGACCATTGCATCTCGACCAAGTAGCACGTATGTCTTCCATGTGGACGACTATGATTCACTGACTTCAATCGAAAATGAAATTATCCGAGAAACTTGCAGAGGTAATGTTTTCTCAAGTCAGCAAGTCAAGATATCAGTATAAAGAAACATACACTTTAAGGACCAAATATAGACTATACACATCTCGTTCTCTCAATCCAAGCTACCTTCTTCTAAAGTATATAAAACTCAAGATATGTATTACGGTCTGGTACTCTGCTTTCTTCTGTGTGTCTGTTAGGTAGTGAACATGGCAGGGCACAAGACTGTTGATACAAAAGTACATAAATGACGTACTGTTGCCCAGTTTTCCGTATACAAACTAACGGAATTAAACGGCATGTAAGTCGTATCCGAACATTAGACATAATTAACTCGAAACATGTACTGTCTGAAAAAGACAATCATTCCTATATGAGATGAACAAAATTCGTCAAGCTATAGGAGCGAACCTCAGAGTTGTTTGCAGTTCATTAAAAATTGAAAGCCCCAGATGCTCTGAATAAATACAAAATAAAAATAAAAGATAAATTAATGGCTACTGTAGAAACTATATTGTGCCGGCCATGATTATTAGAAAGACACCGTTTGTAGCAACTTCATTGACGTTATTGTAAACAGTCCTTACGAAAGAAAAGAGTTTGCAAGAAGATTATCTCTTATAATTATTAAATTAGTCTGTAGTGGATCATGGGCATATGGGCTCCGACTTTGAAAATATCTTAGATTATGTGAATATCTTACATGCGATTATACCCCTGCATGTTATAAACCACCAACATATCAGCGGTGATCAACATGACGATGATCTTTTTCTATTTTGATTTTTTTTGCAAGAAAAAACCATACATATACCGAAGAATGTTTTCGTTTTATATCGCGATTTCTAGTGCTGAAGAACAGTTCTGTAGCTAGAAATCATACATACCTATGAGGAAATGTTAGCAATCAAGGTGAAAATGTGCCAAAAAGTTTTCATTGTCTGTGTTTCTTTACAGGTATCAGAGTGTAAAATAATGGCTCTGAGACTTCGGAATGACCATGTGAATGATGGGCCCAAACGCAAGACTGACCACATGAGAGATCAATGACTTTCGGAGTCGATATTTTTTTAAAAATTATTCTGCTTCAGTAAAATGATAATCATTATACGATTGGAAATTTTATTTCTTCCTTTACCACACCCACACACAAACACACCCACACCCATATATATATATATATATATATATATATATATATATATATATATATATATATATATTCTCCTTTTTCATTCATAGGTAGATATATTCAATAGATATGGCTTACAGGTACTCGCTAAGCACTAATTATCCCCTGAAGTTAAATTAATCTCTCTCTCTCTCTCTCTCTCTCTCTGTGAAAAAGATATTTTGACAAACATTTGGTTTGGTTATTTGGTCCTGTGTTAAACGTCAGATACAAACTACTTGTTATGATTGAAATGAACAATGACTTGAGAAATGACGATTATTTGTAAAAATAGCCAGAAACCATAAAATGACACTAGGGTACTTTGTATGATCAATCTTGTCGCAGAGCTCTTTAAAATATAGCAAATTTTGGATTCTGGTATCTGTCTAAACTCTACGTTTCAGTATCACATAAATCTTTGAACGATTTCTGAGGGTTATCGAGCTTCGCCCAACATACATCTTTAAGAATAAGCTGCGCATGGAAGCACAAATGTTCAAAAATATCAATATCATGCAAAGATGTTAGTTGACAACGCATGAAGGCAATTGGAAAACAAAATTCATCCAGTTCAGTCATGAAATATTCTTGTATTTAATTTGTATTATCATTAAGTGGAAACTTTTCGTTTGCAATAAATCTTAAAAATAGCTCACGGTCATTAAGTTTGGAGCAGGGCCGTACATAGCGGCATTGTCCTTTAATATGTCTTTCTTATTGCGTTTCATCATTAATTGCGATGCGCAACCATTGAAACCCCTTCACCCCATAATTGTTGCCATGCAAAATATCACCATCATTGCATGGCTAATTTGAAAATAAAAAGATATGATGACTTTATAAACATTTGTTCCAGATCACATGCCTTTCTTTACGACAACTGCCTTCTCCTGTTTCTGTCAAGATTTTCGATCCCAATATAGTCAGTAGTATATTATTAATGTTTATTACCATATTCCACCGCATATGGTTACAGTCTTCTTGCTACATAGTTTCCTGTCATTATCGCATTAGTCTATGTCAATGAATGTGTGTTTATGTGTATGTGTGTGTGTGCGTGTGTGTGTGTGTGTTTAAACAAATGCATGGGACAGATAAGGAGTGCTTACGAAACTGTGTCATCAAGTGAAAATGTAAAGCTATCATTTCAGATATAAAGTTTCAAATTTAATAAAGACGTAATTCGGCAAGGTTACAATTCTTCTGTGTTACTGCTGAGAAAAACTTACTCACTTTTTCTCGTAAAATTGTATTTGATAGAATATACATTGGAAGTGTCATAAATGTATTTAATAACACAAGTCTCATGCATATTATATCAGAGAAATATTTTAATTCATGAGGATAAGACATCTTCAAATTAAGCAATTACTTGTATTACAACCACAGCTACTGCTGCTTCTACTACTACTACTACTACTACTACTACTACTACTAACGGGGTTTAGCTGTTATGGCGTATATCGATGACACTGTTTACTATTACACAAATACGACAGCAAATATTTGAAATGTTACTCCGATTTCCATTCACAACGACTTGCAAATTATAAGTTATTATCATAATCATGTTTAAGGACCAGTGCTAAATACAGACAATATATCTCCCCTCATCTACAAACGTTTCTTTTGTCTCTTTCCATCGTCCTTCGGGGAGTTTCCAATATTTAACAGATGTAAAATGAACTATATTACCTTTACGGTAATCGAAACATGGCGTATGATGCATTGTAAGTGAAAAATACCTTGAACTTGATTCATGCGGAACATCTTACAACTGCACCTATGTGCCTTAAATATCACCGAGTGAAATGTTCCACATTTAATTAACCTGTATCCACAGTGTGCTACGACTTTTATTGATTGCAGTTTACTGAAATGTTTTGATACTTTTTTATTTTATTCACAGATTGTAGCGTAATTAGGAGTTTTTGTAACTTTCCTACAATAGTTTGCACCTGGAGACTTTTAATACGTGGTGATATTGATCAAGAGCACCTACGAAAGCAAATATATTGCCATTTATAATCTTAAAATTTCTCAAAGTATAAGTGTATTTGTGTGATTCTGGATATTTAATGTTGCTTTAACAATATGATTCATATGTGGTAGTTTGTAGTGATGTCTAACACTGGGGCATCATGCTGCAGACATGTCGTATCATGTCCCACTCAGTCACATTATCCTCTTAGTGCTGAGCGTCAAGCGAGGCAGCTGCTAGTAACATTTTATAAGTCTTTGGTATGACTTGGCCGGGGTTCGACCCCGCGATCTCCCTCATCCGAGGCGGACGCACTAACCACTTAGGCCACCTGAGCGGTCCCTCAAAATATCAAAGGCAATTTCTAAAATATATGTTCGGTTCTAAAGTTTAAATAAGGGTCATAATCAGATATATAAACCGCAGCTTTATATTCAGTATCAGAAAATTAAAAACAAATATTGTAATAAATTTGGAGTATGCGCATTTGTTTATAGCGCTCCGTTTTAAGGATTTCTTAGATTTTTGTGATTACTTGTTTGATTATGGGAAGTCTGTGCTGGGAACATAGTCCTCAGACCGAAATAATTAGCCAATTACTAGGAGTAAACGTCATGGAGTGAAGTGTTAGTGAGTTTCTATGATGCCATGGTTTACCTTTGGTGAATTCAGGTCACAGCTGCGTGAGTGTCCCTGGCGTTCAGTAGTCCCTATTAAAATTAGTTGTGTAAATTGATGGTTCGACTCCAGGTGCAGTATTTATGATTGGAGACTGGTAAATTATACAATGGAATAAAGGAAAAGGGACTGTCCCGTAGCAGCAGGGAGGGTGAACAGACCATTTTGCTGGAGACCTTATTTATTAGCTCATTTTGTTACATCATCACTGACGCGCGTTTTTATTTTATGGTGTGTTTCGTTTACGTGTTGGTCACTCAACGTTGGTCGTTCACCCTCCCTGCTGCTATAATTAAATCATTGTTATATCAAATAATGGAATCTCATACATCTAAACTAGCTCGTGAGCGGCTAGAGGCAATTAAAAAATATCTACCCGTCCGTGATTCTGTCGAGCAACAACTACAAGCGCGTCAGCAAACACAGGAAGAATTTATAGAAAGTGCAGAACAGTTATTTAAACCGGCTACTAGAGCTACCGAAGGGGTTAGGAAAGCTACCGAAGAAGCTACCAGAGGTCTTCTTCCCACGTTGCAGCAAACCACGGTAGAAACTGGAAAAATAGCAGAAAGAACTAAGAAAACAAAAAAGATTCTAGGAGGACTTTCAGGTGAAATAGCTGATATTCAGTCAAAAGAAATACTTAGGGATATTGGCCAGCTTTATCCTGAAAAACCACAATCAAAAGTAAGACAATCAGCAATAGAAAAATTTCGTGATGACTCGGTTGCACTTTTCAAGGAAAATGCAGATAATGCAATTGATGTTGCACTAGATTTTGATAAAAAAAAAGTATTTAAAACCTGGTGCAACAATAGCGAAAAAAGACTGGATTAAAACAGTATTTAAGATTTATGATAATATACCAGCAAATACTCAAGTTCTTGATGATAATCCTGATTTTGAATTGTTTAATCAGGCAATCCGCGCAGAAGAAATTCGACGCAGAAAAGAATTAGCTCATTTAGAAGAAATTTTACATGTAGAAGAACAAAAAGCACCACCAAAAACAAGTAAGAAGAAATCAAGGAAGAAGAAAAAACAATCTCCTCCTACTCCTTCTCCGGAACCACAACAATATTACATACTATCTGACGAAGAAGAAAACAATACAAGTTCTCCCCCCGGTGCCACTGGAAGTGGTCTTGCTACTCGAGGAAGTGGTCTTATTGCTCATGTCCCAATAACAACCTTGCCGATGTTGATCGACTAGAAATCCTCATTGGAGGAAAACGAGCTGGTAATAATTCATCAGAAATACTTAATGAAGCAGCTGATATTTGTAAACGATTATTTACAGGCGGTATCATGGATATTAATGTATATCGGTCCCTTAATGAAATCGCCGATGATTATCACAGTGATTGAGTATGTAATTAGATGCAATGACTATAATAAGATGATCATACATAATACTCAACGCAGACCGACCATGGTCAGGGTAATAAATTCACGATTACCAGTATACAAAACGACCTACGGAGATGGACTAGGTGATGTTGTTCAAGGTCTATTTAGAAGGATAGCCCCAAAAGCAATACCGCTTGCAAAGCAACTAGAAATGAAAGTTATTGACGTTGTTCGTGAAAAATGTATTGGTGATGTTGCTAGCAAAGCATTCTCAGCAATCAAGGATAGACTAGCACGATTAATACGACGAAAACCTCAGCCACCAGTGAAACTGGCCAGCACTGAAGTGATGCCCGCAAATGTCAGTAAAATAATAAATCAAGCTGCTAATCAAAAACTAGCAGAGTTAGCTGGTGTACCCATGTCAGAAAAAGAAAAAAATATAACAGCTAGTCTGAGTGGTCTTCATGTTAGACGATAATAAATATAATAAGGATGTTCAAACGTATATCTGATCCCGCATTTGACATGGACGCACCAGTACTCAAAGATGAATCTGTGCGCGATTATCAGTATTATTCTTATGACGCACGACAGCCAGATCAGCGTGGAAGAATTGAGCTGCAAGTTCAGGATGCAAGCAGATATTTCTTAACCCGCTGAAGCATTCATTGAAGTAGAAGGTGAAATTTTAAGAGCAGATAATAATGCTGCGATTGATGAAAATTATATGATTGGTTTTGTTAATAATGGTATTATGGCGTTGTTTGACAGCGCTACGTATATGATTGACGGAAGAAATATTGAAACAATTCAGAAAGATGTTGCTGTTGCTACAACAATATTAAGTCAAGCAAGATATAGCGATGATTATTCAAGATCAGCTGGTCCGTCAATGATGTTTACCAAGGATACAGCTGATCATCCAGATAACAGACAACATTTATTAATACAATTGACATTAGTCAGTGCAGTCGATCCACAACCAGCAGGAATGATAGTTAGACCCGCTGCTCCATTTTCAATGTTACAAAGAGTTAATCCAGGATTCAACTTAGGATTTGCTAAGCGTAAAACAATGTTACAAGGTAATAACAGAAATTTTTCATGTGCGATTCTGTTGTCACACATCTTTGGATTTTGCAGGAATGTCAGAAAGGTTATTTTCGGAGCCAAGCATACAGTTGTGCTCGTACGAAAGGCTACAGATGATGATGCAATATGGCGCGTTATACCAGCAGATCATCCAGAACAACATGCTGGAAAAGTAGTTTTAACAAAACTTTCCTTGTGGATGCCAGTATTAACGCCATCAATGGTTAAAGAACAAAGGTTGCTCTCTTTTATTGATCAGGGTGGTAAACGCAATTTCACTGGAACCGCCAGGAAAACCACCTCATAAAGTCGTACACGAATATACCACCACCACGCATAGCCGCGCACAAACGTTTTAAACAGATATTAGTAAATATAATGGTAGATATTTATGGAAGATCTTCTCGCGGTAAAGCTCAGCAAAGTGACTTATCTAAATATGCAACTCTTGATCAGCTCAGAAACGAAATCGATGATTTATTAAATATCACAAGTGTGGATCAAAATGAAGTCGTTGTTTTTCAGGATAAACAAGGACGATTAAAGACAAGTAATATACAACTGTCAGATGTACTTACACGAATTCCCGCCGCGGTTGTTAATAATATCGTTACTTTTGCTGATCAAGGTAAAATACAAGATTCCGGTAAGTCAGTTAACGATTATATCAAAAAAGCTGGTGATTCATTTACTGATATTATTATCATGAATCAAAATAAAATTACATACCTTGGACACCCAGCCACAGATACAGACGCAGCAACAAAAAAATACGTCGATGATCAAGAATCTAAGTTTGTGTTAGTCAACGGTGGTATAATGCGTGCATTTCTCAACATGAATAATAATGGTATTAATAATCTCAGAACACCAGAATCAGATTTCGACGCTGCAACGAAAAAATACGTCGACGATAGCAACATTCCGACGGTGACATCATTAACAACAATCAACGATGAAATGACCGCATTCAAAACTGATTTTTCCAATCACGTACAAACATTCTTGAATTTTCGTAGAAACATAAACAGATCTGTATATGAAATTTTTTGGTAATCCAGTGGTTGTAGATATTAAACTTGCTGACATTAACACAAAAATCAACGATATTGTTAGTGGAATCCCTAATATCGTTGAAAAAACGAATCTGATTAAAATTCCTCACAAGCAGATCATCAATGTGGTATACACAGTAGCATCAGGATCATCAACATGGACACCACAAAATAACACCATCAAACATACCGCATAAGTAACTGGCGTGTACAGGCTGTCTGTATTCAGTAAAGAAAAATTTAGGATATTTACTACATTTCCATGGCGTCATTCAATCGATGTTTTTTTCTGGAACTGTATCTATTATATTAAATAAAGATGTCGAAGAAGAATTTATACTGGAACTATCTGACAAAAAATTAACCCCGGTGTCTTACAGGTGGTGTCTGGAATTTGTAGCTGAAACTCCTCAATTAATTACTTAATTAAATGACTTAATTATAATGAATCAAACCCAGGGACCCCAGTCCCACATTGACGTGGATCGTTACAGATACAATCAAGTATGTGAGTGTCAGACCAAACTAAAAAGTATCGTTGACAATTATACAGTAAAAGTAAAAAAATATCGCAGGCGTGTGGTTATCATTGATATAATTGTTTATTCAGTTTCTGCTACCATCGCGTCCGCAGGTGTATTGCTATCAACAGTAACAATGACAGCACCTGCAGTTGTAACATTGTCGTTTCAACGGCAACAATAAATTTGTATTTTTTTGTACCACATTTCACACACTTGCCTGTAAGTGCGTGCCTGTTATTTTTTTGTTATTATTGTTGTTAATCCACTGGTATGGGTGGGTGCTGTACATCGAACACAATATGAATCCATATTATTTATTATATGGATATAATTGACTTCTCAGCGACACGAAAACAAGAGCCAGTCAAACATCATCCAGCGCTACCAAATTCCATCAGAGCAATTATACTTGGCCCATCTGGGTCTGGCAAAACGCAATTATTACTTAATCTGATAATGCGATGGCTCAAGTGGGATAAATTATATTTAGTAGCACCATCTGTAGATGATCAACGATGTTACGAAGTACTTAAAGATTTTAATGAAAATGCAAAGTTGCTGACGTGTCATGATAAAGATAATGATGTTATTGATTTTATTACCGATATCGACGAAGCTCCATCCATAGATGATCTTGATGGATGTATCAATAATCTTGTAGTATACGATGATATAATGCTGGACAAACAATCAAATCCAGCTCGGATATTTTCGCGAGGCCGTCACAAAAATACAGACGTGATTTAGTTAACTCAGAAATACACACAAATTCCAAAAGTGATCAGAGATAATTCTAATATCTTAATTGTGTTTAATGGAATAGATAATTATACTTTACAAAATATTTATTATACTTGGTGTTCAGGGGATATGGACATGATTAAGTTTAAAAACTTCTTTTCAAAAGCACAAGCTGTTCCGTTCGGATTTATAACGATAAATTTACATGACCCAAGATCTACGTATCATATAGGTCTGGATAAAATCTTATGGTCTGGATAAAATCTTTGGTTAATTATAGCAGCAGGGAGGGTGAACGACCAGCGTTGAGTGACCAGCACGTAAACGAAACACACCATAAAATAAAAACGCGCGTCAGTGATGATGTAACAAAATGAGCTAACCCAATTAGAGAAATCTCATGGCCTGACAGACGTTTTGGTTTAACGTTATTTGACTTTGTGATTTCATTTTCGTCGGAAGTTTTATTTTTCATAAATAAGGTCTCCAGCAAAATGGTCTGTTCACCCTCCCTGCTGCTCCCGTCGTCGACAGGTGCCGTTTATTGTTACTATGGTGGTAAATATGGTGTAGAGTTACAGGCGAAATGTGGCTTAAAATCATGATTTGACTGGCCTAAGGATGCGTAGTAAAAATAGTTCCTTGTATTAGGTGGTTGAGTTGTATAGTTTCACGGCGTAAAATGCTGTCGGTACGTTGCGGAAAGTTAATGAAGAGAAACCATGCAGTTGTGCGGTTTACAGACAGTTAGGAAGTTCTGAGATTTGTGGTCATGCATTAATTAGAGTAGAATTATTTATAGATTGGACACGTTGGACTTTCCAGTCTACAACAGTAGTTGTATGGGAATCTTTGGAATCAGGGGAAACTTATGACTCCTAGCAGGATTCACGTCCGGGTTGACATCGCTCGGTCAAGAAACCCCTTTGTTTGTCACAATGTATATTTTGTGTTAGTGTTTTCTTTTTTAGTTTTTCTCAGTTATTTTTTTACCACGTAAACAACTAATACCAAAGAATCCCAACTGTAATAAATGTAAAAATTATTATCTTCTGACGTCACGGTTGAACTTTAAAAGTCCATCAGCGTTTTGATTACATGGGTATAGACTTTTGTTTTTATTGATTTCTTCAGATCCGACGGCTTCTTTCCCACAAAGATTGTGACCCTTTATAGCGAACTGCGATTCTTTTGGAAACCTTTGAAAGCTGTTTCATAAACCATGATTAATCTAGTTTATTTTTCATGTTTGAAATGAACAATTCATGAATTAGTTAATCGTGTCTTTTATAGAGCAATGATGCTGTACATTCTAAAAGGTAGACTTCTGATTGATTAGATTTTATTTTCAGGATAGTTAGCATTTAAATTAGCATTAATTTTGCATGTATTTAACAACATGCGTGCTTATATATGATAATTGTGTGTGTGTGTGTGTGTTTGTGTGTGCATAAATGTATCTAAATATTATGATATATAAAATATCAGTAGCTACAAATTAATTCGAGAACGAGTAAATACAATGAATATCAGGTTTATTCCAAAGGAATTTCTATGAACAGTTTTGCAATATTGAACAATTTAGCACATTTTGTCATGTATTCATGTATATATGCATTTATGCAGATATGTAAGTAGATAGATAGATAGATAGATAGATATGTAGGTAGGTAGGTAGGTAAGTATGTAACAGAAGGGACCGAAACTTCGAAGGATTGTCTTTACATTTTAATACCCATACCCAAAGTTTTGCTTTAATAAATAGTATGTAAATATTTAAATATTACCACCACCTACGCATATTTTCTGACCAAGGTTCGTCGATCCACTTTGTTCCTCAAAAATCATTGGCATGTACAGCTAGCTGAAACAGTACCTATTATTATTATTATTATTATTATATACTCAAATTTCAGAATCCGAAACAAGGTGAACTTAAATTTTAAAAACAAGATTTTCTGAAATACTTTAGAATTGGTATCCCGGACGAGCTCCTAATTTTCTATTACGACTCTATGGTCTTAAAATAAACAGTAGAATAGAGTGAGAAGCAACAAGCTTTTTAAAATTCAAAAATTTTTTATTTCATTAGATTACAAAGCGAAAATATAAAAAGAATTTACTGTATTGCGAATTAAATCCTAGAATTACAACACAAGTCCTGGTGATTAAAATGCTCAATAAAGTTTAGAAAATATCCAAATTAAATCCAAAGGTTAAGGATGTTGATGTGCCTGTGGAGGCTCGTGTCGTGGTGATGTGCCAACCGTCTTTTGTTGGATCACAATAACACAATCCAAGAATATATCATTATTTGAAATTTCACTATAAATTCAAGTCTCTTTTTCCAAGAATGTTATTTTGGAAGAGCACTTTGTATTTCCAATGATTAAATAATTTAAATAAATAAATTCCAGGCCAAATGAATTACTGGACGTCACAATAATACGGTTGATTCTGCTAAGATCTTAAAGAACGAAATAATAATTTCCAGAAAAACAAGATCATATAGTCCTCTACTTGACCTCGGGTCACAATTAACATTTTATAAGAAAAGAAACTATTACCTAATGGAAAATTTCATTCTGGACGGTTCCAGATGTTTACAAGATAAAATCTTAACTATAAATAGAAGTCTGCTTTTAAAATTATAATATAAAATTTGATGAAGAATAACTAGACCTGGCATTTCATGGGGAATCTGCAAAGTTCTAGACTGTGATTGAGATAAACAAGTTGGTTACAAAACCAAAATCAATTATTCGTGTCACGTAGAAAATAAACCTGATTTTAGACAAGGTCAAGTCCTAAATATAATTATCCATAGCATATAATGAAAATAAAGAAATGAAAAGCTAACAAACAATGCAAATTAAATATACATGACAGTATCTACTACTATATGATTGGATGTAGCTGAAAGAAACTGATCCAATTAGATCGCTTGTTCCATTTAAATTCGGAGGTTATTATGAATACGCATATCGGCCTCAGTACACAAGGAAAAAATGTTGCGCGTTAGTTTCTCCAATTGAAACATTTCAAACAACTAAATAATTTTCAGTCAGTGCCTGTGGACATTGCGGAAATCACATTATTGCATACCTAACAAGTCACGCAACGGGCTCTTTCATTGGCTAATTGATTTCACTTAATATGCGCATGGACTCTTATTCGCCAGAGGGTTTTTATTCAATCCACTTTTTCTGATAACAGCGTATGCCATGGGTTGATGTGGGACGAAGTGAATCGAAGATGTTTTTTGCTATGATGCCATCTACGGCGAAATGAGATTCACTGCCTCACATTAGAAACAAAAGAGGTAAAACTAATTTCTTATTGGATGTTGGAATAATTTACCTTATGCGATACCAGAGTCTTTAATGACGAACGAATTTATTGAAAATAGATAAGTTTCGCACAAATACTTGGCATCTAAATCTTTCATATTTTCATATATTTTCTTCCAAATGAAGCATCATATGTAACCATTTAATCATTATCTCGTAATAAAAAATAACAATAGCTTTTATTATAATGGAGTAAAGTTCGAATAAAGTTCAACTTATTTAGTCTATATGAAATCCTCGAGGGATTACGATGGTAAACAAATGTTTGAGATTGTCTTGTCTCGTGGCACAACAACTGCCAAGAACATCTACTTTCTTAAAAGCAATGAAGAGATTGGGAGTAGTAAAGTTGAAGGAAATGATTTTGTGTCTCTTAGAAACGCTTCTCCGATTTGAATGGTATAAACTTTTTAAAATTGTCCAGAGTCAACATCTTGTTAATCTGCGTGCTCACTAGAGGTGAAGAATATGATATGATACTGGTTTTACATCTTAGTAATATGGCAGGATGCTTCTTAAATCTAATAAACATTTTGTCTTTTCGTAGTTATTTATTGTGTCACGGTTTCGACAATTAAAATGAATTATCTCTAAAGGCAAAATGTACAGACGATATACATAACCATCGTCTCATTTTAAAGCTATCTGGGCGCCGTAACATCGACTTCACAAGTGAAACAATCAACATTTTCATCATATTTAAATACAATCAAACCTCCCAAGACCAAAACCCCTCAGCAAACAGTAATCCGCTCGATACGGGCTCAGATGTGAAGCCCCATAATGTTCCTTCCTTAATTTTGGCAAACTTTAAGTTAATAGATCTAAAACCAGAAACGATATTCTTCTGTGTAGCTAGTTTCAGGATCAGATAAAACAGAAACTTAACTACAGCATGCGGTCAGCCAAAGGTCTTCAAACAGTGTAAAAGAGTCAAAGTAAAATAAAGCACATAAACACATACAGATGCAATGAAATCCTAATTTTGGCAATTGGCTAGATATTTGTATTGTGTCAAAATATATAAACATTTATTTGTATATTAGAAAACACTGGGTCCTAAGTCATTCTTAGGAGAAAATAGAGAATATAAGTACACTAGCAATCCCCAAAACAAAACTGATCCTGCTTATGTCACAGCTTAAAGAACAACAAAAACAACAACGACGACGGTGACAATAGCAATACTAGCAAAATACAGAAACAAGAACAAAACTTAGCAACATATATATATATATATATATATATATATATATATATATATATATATATATATATATATATATTGCTGATTACAAAAGCTGATTGCAAAAGCTATTATTTAGGTGCTCGGGAAATACAATCCGAAAAAATTCAAATTTATTTTGATTTGACTTATGTTTTAGCGTAGCTTTCCTGAAAACTAGTGAAAGAAAGCGACAACTTTAGATAGTGGCATGACATGTTTTTGCTTTTCTTGTAAAAATGCAAAATTTTTGGGAAATTCGTACACATGAATCTGGAAGAAATGGAGCGAGAGGAGCAATTATGAATATACATGCATAGAAAAGTGTAATTTTGATTTCTAATAATTCTTCACGCACGTGTATAACCCTCCAAAGAAAAAACATTATCAGCGTGGAACATGTGACTTCAAATAACCTACTCATTTGCAAGTCTCGCAAATGTTGGAAATTACCAATTTGAGATCACACACACACACACACACACACACACGCACACACGCACATATATATAGTAGCCATTATATATATATATATATATATATATATATATTATATATATATATATATATATATATATATATATATATATATTTGCATCATATCCTGTAATATTTATGGACGGTCTTTATAATTTCTACTTCAATTTGTCAAAATGTTCAGTCTTATTTCATATTACACCAGGTCATTTCCTTCCACCAGCTTTTTGTTGGGTACGTTATCTATTTAGCCACTGCGTTGTGATTTTATTTTTGTGTTTCATTAGTCAAAAAATATATCAGACCGATGTCTGTTTTAGATTACATTTGGGAATCAGTCGAAAAGCTTCAGTCCATGTGTATCAAACCAAGGCTATTAAATAATCAATCGAAACAGTCTCCTTACATAAATCTCAGCCACTAGGGAACTTACCTTCCTCTGCTTAACTTGTAACAGGGTTAGTGTTAAATGGTGATAGTCATTGATTGTTTATCTAAAATTAATTTTTAATCCAAAGTTGTAGAGGCCCTATTTGGTATAAAATAAATTTGAGAGACCCCTTCAGACTGTGAGTTCAAACTGTGAGGCCCTAAGCTGTAGCTTGTTTAGCTTATGCCTAAATCCGGCACTGTTTCTGGCTCTTCTTTTGTGTCTTAGTTTTTTGCTTGAGAAATTACTCATTCTTGCCATAACATCTTGTAGCAGAATCAATCTTATTGTTATGTTCAGATTTTGGGTGAAATTATTTATTCAAATTATTATTCACTGGAAATACAAAGTGCTCTTAAATAACATTCTTTGACAGAAACATTAATTTGGAATTATAGCGAATTCAAAGAAGGACATCTTTGATTATATTATTGTGATTAATTGGAAGACTGTTAGTACATCATCATACTTCAGGCTACTAGTACATTAGTACATTCAATACTACAGATACTTCAATGCGTTCAGGGGTGGATCTTATTTCGAACACTACTGAAACATAATTAGAATTCATTCATTATGTCTGGTGACAACCTTTTGGACTGGTTAGGGATTTAATTCGCATTATTGTCAGTTCTTTTTAAATTTTCACTTTGTAATCTAGAGAAATAAATTATTTGTTGCATTTACAAAACTGGTTGGTTTTCGCTCTTCTCTATTACTCAGTTTAAGACCATAGAGTCGTATGTATATGTATATGTATATATGGACAGACAGACATAGGCAGACAGACAGACAGAGAGGGATATTTTTTCCTGCGTTAATACCGGATATATTTCATCGTTTGGTACCAAAACGTGATATTTTTAACGAAGGAAAAGAAAACTTTTCTTTTTATTACATAGTCGGTACAGTTTTCCTATAATATGTGCAGTTTCATATTTTGAGATCACAGTGTGTTACATATCACTGTATGTGATTTTGATTGGTCCAAATATGCCACGAAATTTGCTTAACTGATTGGCTGCGATCGTGGGAAAACGTTTCTAAACCTGCCTTCTGGAATTGTTTGTTTTCAATGAATATTATGGCGGCGATTTTTCGACTCATCGTCTCATGTCATGACACTGGCGAAAATCCACTACGCTCTCTTCTTTGGAATATCGCCCGTTGACATTTTTACTATTGTTAATCCCTATGTTTATCCGCTGGTCGATTGTTATTGTTTGGTTTTGTGTGTGTGTGTGTGTGTGTGTGTGTGTTGGATTTTTAACGTAGTCATATCGCTACGATGTCTGTAGTGTGGCGGTTAATAGCAATGTCTAGCACTGGGGCATCATGCCGCAGACACGCAGTATGTCCCACCTAGTCACATTATCCTGACACTAGGTCGACCATTCCTAACACTAACCCCTCAATGCTGAGCGCCAAGCGAAGCAGCTGCTAGAATAATATTTTAAATAAGTCTTTGGTATGATTCGGCCGGAGTTCGAACCCGCGACCTCCGGTATCCGAGACGGCCGCTCTAATCGCTAGGCCACCGGAACGGTTTTTATGCTATTGTAATGTAACATTGTATGTTGGACTTGACCTAGTTCAAAATCAAGTTCATTTTCTACTTGACCTGAATAACTGATTTTTTCATATTCTTTAAACAGCTACTACGTATCTAAAATATTCTCTATGTGTATGGGTTTAATATTAGGATCATTATTAGAAGTAAGCATATTTATTTGAGTCCGGATCAAGGTTATTCCCCCATAAATATAACTGTCCTACATGATATATTTCACACCCTATGTTATAATTTTAGTAACCGGCCTTCTAATTATAATTGGGATTTTATCTTGTAAATATTAAGAAGTTTCCAGACGGTTATTTTCCATTAGGTAATAGTTGTTTTTAGGAAATGCTAATTGTGACCTGAGGTAAAGTAGAGTACTATATAGTCTTGTTACTGGAAAAATTATTCATTCCCACTATACGATCTGGAGGCAGAATCAGTTGTATTAATGTTGTGTCCAGAAGTTCTTTTCGGCTGGAATTTTATTAATTCAAAGTATTAAATTCAGGTTGTTCTTCATGTACTCTTTAAACATAACATTCTTGGAAATAGTGGAAATAGAGTTTTGAATTTATAACGAAATTTCAAATAAGGATTGTGATGCAATTAAAGATTGTTGGTACATACACACACAAGACTGCTAAGTTGTAGTAACGAATTTACCACGTTTGCATTAGCTATTCGCACGGCCGAACGTGTCGTGTTTTAGAGACGGTAACGTTTCACAATTACCAACAAGTCAGTTAGTAAGCTAAATGGACTGAGTATACCCACATCACTCTCATAGCTAACAACTATCATCTCACGTGGACTATAAATAATTTCATCCAGAAGAATTCCGTCGAGCTAAGCGACATTCTTACACTCTGTCGCTGTGTGCTGAAAGAGTCAATGTTATTTGATCGTGAAAACTAGCTATGACATATTTATTACACTCTGAGAAATCTCATATGAAGATCGATGGGCTGAAATGAAGACAAGAGAGGGAAGAAATCGGACAGGTAGTGGGAAAGAGATATGAACAGTACGACAGACTAAAGGTGGGTCAAAAAGCAAATTTTGAGGGAAAATCAAGCTTCTATTGCTTTTTAAATTACTTGTACCTTGTTATTGTCGCTCTCACTGAGTGCTAAAATTTGTGAGTTCTTTCCGAATGAATACACTTGTATATTTTATAAAACCGTATTTCTTCCATACTCCCCCTCGATAAAATAAACTCATAAATTTCTGAAACAATGAACATAAAGAAACCAGCGTCACTAACCAAAGACACTGAGACATATTCCCAACCAATTTCGTGCAGATATGAAAACTGGGTTAACGGATGCCAATGTGATTTTCAGTCCAAATACCACATGAAAATTGGGCTAACGGATGCAAGTGTGATTTTCAGTCCAAATACCACATGAGAACTGGGTTAACTGATGCCAATGTGATTTTCAGTCCAAATACCACATAAACTGTGCAATCGACAAAAGTTTTCTTCTTTAATAAACAAGTTATCAAGTTATTTAAGTTTCAAAAATTAACAGATCAGTGGAAGTTCCAGGATGAATAATGCTCAAATACATTAGGTCATCGAAGTTTATAAATTAATCAAGGTTCCAAACAATAAACCTGTTTCCTCTTTATGAACTTAAGTGATCAATATTATTCGATCTTTAGTACATTACATGTCACATTCTCGAGTTCTGGTGACCTATCTACGTGGACCTACCTTAGGATAGTAGCCATTTTCGCCTCTACCACATTATGCTTTTCTTCAATACGAGAAAAACATTATGTTCTGTCGGGCACTACTGCCACGCGCCAATGTAATGTGACATCGCATTACGTTACGTGAAGTATTAAATATATTAATCTCTTCTCCCTTTAGAACATGTCTTCATCAGCTAGGGTCCTCTAATCTCACTAGGCAACAGTATAGAGGAAGAGTTCCCAGGGAAGAAGTTTTCAACATATTAATAGCAATTTTCATTAGACCGAGTTGACAGTTACAGATGCGGAAAGCATTCATTGATGTGCAAATCCGATTATAGTTACAATTGATGTGCAAATCTGATTATAGTTGTAGCATTGACAGTTACAATCAGCTTACCCTTGCCCTACTTATCCAGTAGCACACTCTTGTGATAAAAATCCAGAATGAATTTGGTTATCACATTTTTACTTTATTGGGTCTAATTAACAAAGAGCTAACTCAGCTTGAGTTTCTTAAATGTCAACACATCAATTTCATTCCGAGAATTTATCTTACTGTTATCTTCCACTTCAGAAGAAAAGATTTCCGGAGTTTTACAGGAAGGCTAGATAAATGAGTTGGATTTCCTACATTAATTGAAACTTAGATCTACGCTTTATAAGCTTGAAACGAAATATATAAGGACAAAAACATTAAAAACTACAACCGAAAATAGGCCACAGAAAAACTGGAAGGATTACAGTAAACCCTTTTCTGGTTTAAAATTTCAAAGCTATTTGCACAAAAGCGAGACTTCAAATATACAAAACAATTTGTGGAATAGTCCTGAACGCTGAATTTTCATCACCTATAGTCGGGTTCTATAGTTATTTAATTGATTGAGTAACCAGCCAAAGTGAATAGATCTGCAATCGGTCAGAGAAGCTTCATAAATTCATTACCTCAGCCTCGACTTATTACTACATCGAAATCTTTATATTCAAGAACATCAGGTAAAATATGCCCAGCTTATAAAGAATAACTTAAAATACATCTTAGCAAGAAATTTTTCTCATTTCATATTAATAAAACAAGGAAAAGATTTGTAAACTCATGATGTGTCTCTGTTTTGTCTGTAAATACACCATGCATTGTAGAAGTACTTGCCATGTATATTTCAACATTGACCCTTTATAATTATATTGCATTTATGCATTCATGGAACGGAAAGAATTTAAAAACGAACAGTAAATTATGATCCAAATTCAGCGTTTACATTTTTTTTATTTTTTATTTTTTATTTTTTTTTATTTTGTTGCTTTATTATTGATTTCTTCCAGTTAATTATAAGTTTGTATATAATGCACATCATAAGTTTTTCACAGTAGTTTCATCTCCATCATTTTAATTTTACCGGTTATAGTACTTGGCATATTGCACTTTATACAGCATAGATATGCTTACTTTCATTTTTACATCTGTGTCACAGTCATGCACCTTACCATGTCTGCGTCCGCTACTAAAAAAAAAGCATTTCTTATACAGTGCACTCTCCGTTGAGTAAGTTTCAGCGCCGCATACGTGAGCCACATATTTGAACTCTGCTTATAATTATTACTTCCGGCTTAGTGCCCATGAATGCAGTTCCAGACTACTTTTAGAAACTGTTTCCCGTCTCAGTTTTAGTAGTGATACAAGTAGCTATGCTCAAACAAGTGTGCATAACTCTAAGCAGCTTTAGAAATTGACATTAGACCCGGAGATCAAAGCAGTTGCTATTTTGCACCATACCATGTGTTTATGTGATAACGTCTTGCATGGAATTATTGGTTTTTATGTAAAGCGAAAAACCCCAAATCTTGCGTATCTGACCTTATTATAATTTTAGGGCGCATTTGAAAAGGCACGACGAGATGTTTAAATTCCATTTAATCCTTTTATTCCGCCAAATACGCGCTTAACACATACATTTTGAGAAAAAGCAACATTGCTACCTTTTTAAAATATTTTTGAGAATTTTAGTTTATGAGCCTTGCCTAAAATTGAGTTTAGAATTATGTGTGTCAGGTATGTAACGCAAATCGGAAGTTACATTGCCATCGTGACAGAAGTAGTACTTATAGTTAGTGACGTCATTCTAAAGGCTCGAAAATATATTACATTGCAAATGTATGTAAAATAGTTGACCAAAGTCGGCACACCATATAACAAATTCATACGTAAACTTCTGCACTATTCATTATACGATTGTTAGCGCCAACCAATGGACTTATAAACACGGATTAACACCATTGTATTCTTGAGGAGTGCTGTTAAGTATTGTTTCGACTTTTAATTTACAACTCAATGTTCCTATACAAGAATGCATGCAATTGAAACAATGAATAGAACACAAATATATTATCTTTGATCCCTCGTGATTATTTCTATTTCGGAGTATATCAATGCAAGGTAAATTCTAATTTACAATTGCGGACAATTTACGGTCAAATCATCCTAGACAGGAAAAACATGGGGATACATTTTTTCACTGTCTTTTTAATACACTTGAAAAAATGTAGCGATATCACATTCTTTCACCTTTAGTTACTACAACAAATGTTGATCTCCAAATTCCGGAAATTTTGACTTCATGCTATTGTTAGACTTCAATTTTAATCAGCTCCTGACATAATATATTAGGACTTATGGGGTTGGGGAACATAAATATGTAATGATGGGACCATGGGAAATAAATTAAAGTTAATAGTTCTCCTTAAAAATGATTTCAAGATACCTTGAGCATAGCTAATGCAAGAGTTAGATTTAGACATTCGTGGTACTGATTTACAGGTTATTGTTTTATTCTTTAGAATATAAACATCATGGTGTGGTTGTCTCTTTGTATTATTAGGTCAAGTGGAGAGGTATATAAAATTATTTACATCAGAAATTACTCATTCTTACCTTAAAATCCAAAACAGAAACAGTCTTATTGCCCTGTCCAGTTTCTATTTGAGAGGATTTACTATCTTGGAATTATTGTGAATTTATTCAAGGACATTTTCGATTGCATCAAAACTGTTAGCACATTGCCACATTCCAGGCTATTGGTACTGTTACAAGCCAGGGGTCTTTGCTTGACCGAGCGGTGTCAAACCGTGGCGCGATTCCCGCTAGAAGTCATAAGTTTACCCCCAATTTCCAAAGACTTCTATACAACTTCAGTTGTAAGTTAGAAAGCCCGATGTGTCCATTCTATACATAAATTTTACTCTAATCAATGTAAAACCACAGATTTCCCAACTTGCCAAATATCTATCAACCGCACGTTTGCATAGTTTCCCTTCATCAACTTTCCGTACCGTCAGCAGTTCACACCGTAGAAACTCTACAAATATCCCCTACCACAGGGAACTGTTTTAACTACGCCACCTTAGGCCAGTCAATCCATGGTTCCAAGGCACATTACGCCAATACAACTACATCACATTTGCCCCCATGGCGATATAAACGGTATCTGCCGAGTCCCTTCTTGTTAATTCCATTGTGTAATTTACCGGTTTCCTACCGTAAATACTGCCACTGCAGTCACAACACCAAGGTACACTACTAGATTTTAATAAGGACTACATTATGACAGGGACAGTCATGCGGTTTGAATCTGAGTTCGCTACTCATTGACCATGGCATCATGGGAACTCACTAACACTTTCTCTCCGTGACGTTTGCTCCTAATAATTGGCTAATTATTTCGGGCTACGGAATATTTCCATTGCACCGAATTCCAATAATCAAACAAGTAAAATCACACAAATCTAAGAATTCCTTAAACGGGGCTCTATAACCAAATGCGCATCTCCAAAATTTATTACAGTACTTTAACGTATACAATATCGGAATTCATTTGGAACACTTTATACTTTTGGACTTGTGATAGAACTTTGGACTATTTGGGATTTAACTCAAAATAATGTAAGTTCTTTTTAAATTTTCACTTTGTAATCTAGAGAAATAAATTATTTGTTGCATTTACAAAACTGGTTGGTTTTCGCTCTTCTCTATTACTCAGTTTAAGACCATAGAGTCGTATGTATATGTATATGTATATATGGACAGACAGACATAGGCAGACAGACAGACAGAGAGGGATTTTTTTTCCTGCGTTAATACCGGATATATTTCATCGTTTGGTACCAAAACGTGATATTTTTAACGAAGGAAAAGAAAACTTTTCTTTTTATTACATAGTCGGTACAGTTTTCCTATAATATGTGCAGTTTCATATTTTGAGATCACAGTGTGTTACATATCACTGTATGTGATTTTGATTGGTCCAAATATGCCACGAAATTTTTGCAGTATTCTCTTTACTGATTGGCTGCGATCGTGGGAAAACGTTTCTAAACCTGCCTTCTGGAATTGTTTGTTTTCAATGAATATTATGGCGGCGATTTTTCGACTCATCGTCTCATGTCATGACACTGGCGAAAATCCACTACGCTCTCTTCTTTGGAATATCGCCCGTTGACATTTTTACTATTGTTAATCCCTATGTTTATCCGCTGGTCGATTGTTATTGTTTGGTTGTGTGTGTGTGTGTGTGTGTGTGTGTGTGTGTGTGTGTGTGTGTTGGATTTTTAACGTAGTCATATCGCTACGATGTCTGTAGTGTGGCGGTTAATAGTAATGTCTAGCACTGGGGCATCATGCCGCAGACACGCAGCATGTCCCACCTAGTCACATTATCCTGACACTAGGTCGACCATTCCTAACACTAACCCCTCAATGCTGAGCGCCAAGCGAAGCAGCTGCTAGAATAATATTTTTAATAAGTCTTTGGTATGATTCGGCCGGAGTTCGAACCCGCGACCTCCGGTATCCGAGACGGACGCTCTAATCACTAGGCCACCGGAACGGTTTTTATGCTATTGTAATGTAACATTGTATGTTGGACTTGACCTAGTTCATTTTCTACTTGACCTGAATAACTGATTTTTTCATATTCTTTAAACAACTACTACGTAGCTAAAATATTCTCTGTGTATGGGTTTAATATTAGGATCATTATTAGAAGTAAGCATATTTATTTGAGTCCGGATCAAGGTTATTCCCCTATAAATATAACTGTCCTACATGATATATTTCACACCCTATGTTATAATTTTAGTAACAGGCCTTCTAATTATAATTGGGATTTTATCTTGTAAATATTAAGAAGTTTCCAGACGGTTATTTTCCATTAGGTAATAGTTGTTTTTAGGAAATGCTAATTGTGACCTGAGGTAAAGTAGAGTACTATATAGTCTTGTTACTGGAAAAATTATTCATTCCTACTATACGATCTGGAGGCAGAATCAGTTGTATTAATGTTATGTCCAGAAGTTCTTTTCGGCTGGAATTTTATTAATTCAAAGTATTAAATTCAGGTTGTTCTTCATGTACTCTTTAAACATAACATTCTTGGAAATAGTGGAAATAGAGTTTTGAATTTATAACGAAATTTCAAATAAGGATTGTGATGCAATTAAAGATTGTTGGTACATACACACACAAGACTGCTAAGTTGTAGTAACGAATTTACCACGTTTGCATTAGCTATTCGCACGGCCGAACGTGTCGTGTTTTAGAGACGGTAACGTTTCACAATTACCAACAAGTCAGTTAGTAAGCTAAATGGACTGAGTATACCCACATCACTCTCATAGCTAACAACTATCATCTCACGTGGACTATGAATAATTTCATCCAGACGAATTCCGTCGAGTTAAGCGACATTCTTACACTCTGTCGCTGTGTGCTGAAAGAGTCAATGTTATTTGATCGTGAAAACTAGCTATGACACATATTTATTACACTCTGAGAAATCTCATATGAAGGTCGATGGGCTGAAATGAAGACAAGAGAGAGAAGAAATCGGACAGGTAGTGGGAAAGAGATATGAACAGTACGACAGACTAAAGGTGGGTCAAAAAGCAAATTTTGAGGGAAAATCAAGCTTCTATTGCTTTTTAAATTACTTGTACCTTGTTATTGTCGCTCTCACTGAGTGCTAAAATTTGTGAGTTCTTTCCGAATGAATACACTTGTATATTTTATAAAACCGTATTTCTTCCATATTCCCCCTCAATAAAATAAACTCATAAATTTGCAAAACAATGAACATAAAGAAAACCAGCGTCACTAACCAAAGACACTGAGACATATTCCCAACCAATTTCGTGCAGATATGAAAACTGGGTTAACGGATGCCAATGTGATTTTCAGTCCAAATACCACATAAACTGGGTTCACGGATGCCAATGTGATTTTCAGTCCAAATACCACATGAAACTTGGTTAACGGATGCCAATGTGATTTTCAGTCCAAATACCACATGAGAACTGGGTTAACTGATGCCAATGTGATTTTCAGTCCAAATACCACATAAACTGTGCAATCGACAAAAGTTTTCTTCTTTAATAAACAAGTTATTTAAGTTTCAAAAATTAACAGATCAGCGGAAGTTCCAGGATGAATAATGCTCAAATACATTAGGTCATCGAAGTTTATAAATTAATCAAGGTTCCAAACAATAAACCTGTTTCCTCTTTATGAACTTAAGTGATCAATATTATTCGATCTTTAGTACATTACATGTCACATTCTCGAGTTCCGGTGACCTATCTACGTGGACCTACCTTAGGATAGTAGCCATTTTCGCCTCTACCACATTATGCTTTTCTTCAATACGAGAAAAACATTATGTTCTGTCGGGCACTACTGCCACGCGCCAATGTAATGTGACATCGCATTACGTTACGTGAAGTATTAAATATATTAATCCCTTCTCCCTTTAGAACATGTTTTCATCAGCTAGGGTCCTCTAAACTCACTAGGCAACAGTATAGAGGAAGAGTTCCCAGGGGAGAAGTTTTCAACATATTAATAGCAATTTTCATTAGACCGAGTTGACAGTTACAGATGCGGAAAGCATTCATTGATGTGCAAATCCGATTATAGTTACAATTGATGTGCAAATCTGATTATAGTTATAGCATTGACAGTTACAATCAGCTTACCCTTGCCCTACTTATCCAGTAGCACACTCTTGTGATAAAAATCCAGAATGAATTTGGTTATCACATTTTTACTTTATTGGGTCTAATTAACAAAGAGCTAACTCAGCTTGAGTTTCTTAAATGTCAACACATCAATTTCATTCCGAGAATTTATCTTACTGTTATCTTCCACTTCAGAAGAAAAGATTTCCGGAGTTTTACAGGAAGGCTAGATAAATGAGTTGGATTTCCTACATTAATTGAAACTTAGATCTACGCTTTATAAGCTTGAAACGAAATATATAAGGACAAAAAAATTAAAAACTACAACCGAAAATAGGCCACAGAAAAACTGGAAGGATTACAGTAAACCCTTTTCTGGTTTAAAATTTCAAAGCTATTTGCACAAAAGCGAGACTTCAAATATACAAAACAATTTGTGGAATAGTCCTGAACGCAAAATTTTCATCACCTGTAGTCGGGTTCTATAGTTATTTAATTGATTGAGTAACCAGCCAAAGGGAATAGATCTGCAATCGGTCAGAGAAGCTTCATAAATTCATTACCTCAGCCTCGACTTATTACTACATCGAAATCTTTATATTCAAGAACATCAGGTAAAATATGCCCAGCTTATAAAGAATAACTTAAAATACATCTTAGCAAGAAATTTTTCTCATTTCATATTAATAAAACAAGGAAAAGATTTGTGAACTCATGATGTGTCTCTGTTTTGTCTGTAAATACAGCATGCATTGTAGAAGTACTTGCCATGTATATTTCAACATTGACCCTTTATAATTATATTGCATTTATGCATTCATGGAACGGAAAGAATTTAAAAACGAACAGTAAATTATGATCCAAATTCAGCGTTTACATTTTTTTTATTTTTTATTTTTTATTTTTTTTTATTTTGTTGCTTTATTATTGATTTCTTCCAGTTAATTATAAGTTTGTATATAATGCACATCATAAGTTTTTCACAGTAGTTTCATCTCCATTATTTTAATTTTACCGGTTATAGTGCTTGGTATATTGCACTTTATACAGCATAGATATGCTTACTTTCATTTTTACATCTGTGTCACAGTCATGCACCTTACCATGTCTGCGTCCGCTACTAAAAAAAAGCATTTCTTATACAGTGCACTCTCCGTTGAGTAAGTTTCAGCGCCGCATACGTGAGCCACATATTTGAACTCTGCTTATAATTATTACTTCCGGCTTAGTGCCCATGAATGCAGTTCCAGACTACTTTTAGAAACTGTTTCCCGTCTCAGTTTTAGTAGTGATACAAGTAGCTATGCTCAAACAAGTGTGCATAACTCTAAGCAGCTTTAGAAATTGACATTAGACCCGGAGATCAAAACAGATGCTTTTTTGCACCATACCATGTGTTTATGTGTGAACGTCTTGCATGGAATTATTGGTTTTTATGTAAAGCGAAAAACCCCAAATCTTGCGTATCTGACCTTATTATAATTTTAGGGCGCATTTGAAGGCGAGAAAAAGGTACGACGAGATGTTTAAATTGCATTTAATCCTTTTATTCCGCCAAATACGCGCTTAGCACATACATCTTGAGAAAAAGCAACATTGCTACCTTTTTAAAATATTTTTGAGAATTTTAGTTTATGAGCCTTGTCTAAAATTGAGTTTAGAATTATGTGTGTCAGGTATGTAACCCAAATCGGAAGTTGCATTGCCATCGTGACAGAAGTAGTACTTATAGTTAGTGACGTCATTCTAAAGGCTCGAAAATATATTACATTGCAAATGTATGTAAAATAGTTGACCAAAGTCGGCACACCATATAACAAATTCATACGTAAACTTCTGCACTATTCATTATACGATTGTTAGCGCCAACCAATGGACTTATAAACACGGATTAACACCAATGTATTCTTGAGGAGTGCTGTTAAGTATTGTTTCGACTTTTAATTTACAACTCAATGTTCCTATACAAGAATGCATGCAATTGAAACAATGAATAGAACACAAATATATTATCTTTGATCCCTCGTGATTATTTCTATTTCGGAGTATATCAATGCAAGGTAAATTCTAATTTACAATTGCGGACAATTTACGGTCAAATCATCCTAGACAGGAAAAACATGGGGATACATTTTTTCACTGTCTTTTTAATACACTTGAAAAAATGTAGCGATATCACATTCTTTCACCTTTAGTTACTACAACAAATGTTGATCTCCAAATTCCGGAAATTTTGACTTCATGCTATTGTTAAACTTCAATTTTAATCAGCTCCTGACATAATATATTAGGACTTATGGGGTTGGGGAACATAAATATGTAATGATGGGACCATGGGAAATAAATTAAAGTTAATAGTTCTCCTTAAAAATGATTTCAAGATACCTTGAGCATAGCTAATGCAAGAGTTAGATTTAGACATTCGTGGTACTGATTTACAGGTTATTGTTTTATTCTTTAGAATATAAACATCATGGTGTGGTTGTCTCTTTGTATTATCAGGTCAAGTGGAGAGGTATAGAAAATTATTTACATCAGAAATTACTCATTCTTACCTTAAAATCCAAAACAGAAACAGTCTTATTGCCCTGTCCAGTTTCTATTTGAGAGGATTTACTATCTTGGAATTATTGTGAATTTATTCAAGGACATTTTCGATTGCATCAAAACTGTTAGCACATTGCCACATTCCAGGCTATTGGTACTGTTACAAGCCAGGGGTCTTTGCTTGACCGAGCGGTGTCAAACCGTGGCGCGATTCCCGCTAGAAGTCATAAGTTTACCCCAAATTTCCAAAGACTTCTATACAACTTCAGTTGTAAGTTAGAAAGCCCGACGTGTCCATTCTATACATAAATTTTACTCTAATCAATGTAAAACCACAGATTTCCCAACTTGCCAAATATCTATCAACCGCACGTTTGCATAGTTTCCCTTCATCAACTTTCCGTACCGTCAGCAGTTCACACCGTAGAAACTCTACAAATATCCCCTACCACAGGGAACTGTTTTAACTACGCCACCTTAGGCCAGTCAATCCATGGTTCCAAGGCACATTACGCCAATACAACTACATCACATTTGCCCCCATGGCGATATAAACGGTATCTGCCGAGTCCCTTCTTGTTTATTCCATTGTGTAATTTACCGGTTTCCTACCGTAAATACTGCCACTGCAGTCACAACACCAAGGTACACTACTAGATTTTAATAAGGACTACATTATGACAGGGACAGTCATGCGGTTTGAATCTGAGTTCGCTACTCATTGACCATGGCATCATGGGAACTCACTAACACTTTCTCTCCGTGATGTTTGCTCCTAATAATTGGCTAATTATTTCGGGCTACGGAATATTTCCATTGCACCGAATTCCAATAATCAAACAAGTAAAATCACACAAATCTAAGAATTCCTTAAACGGGGCTCTATAACCAAATGCGCATCTCCAAAATTTATTACAGTACTTTAACGTATTCAATATCGGAATTCATTTGGAACACTTTATACTTTTGGACTTGTGATAGAACTTTGGACTATTTGGGATTTAACTCAAAATAATGTAAGTTCTTTTGAAATTTTCACTTTGTAATCTAGAGAAATAAATTATTTGTTGCATTTACAAAACTGGTTGGTTTTCGCTCTTCTCTATTACTCAGTTTAAGACCATAGAGTCGTATGCATATGTATATGTATATATGGACAGACAGACATAGGCAGACAGACAGACAGAGAGGGATTTTTTTTCCTGCGTTAATACCGGATATATTTCATCGTTTGGTACCAAAACGTGATATTTTTAACGAAGGAAAAGAAAACTTTTCTTTTTATTACATAGTCGGTACAGTTTTCCTATAATATGTGCAGTTTCATATTTTGAGATCACAGTGTGTTACATATCACTGTATGTGATTTTGATTGGTCCAAATATGCCACGAAATTTTTGCAGTATTCTCTTTACTGATTGGCTGCGATCGTGGGAAAACGTGTCTAAACCTGCCTTCTGGAATTGTTTGTTTTCAATGAATATTATGGCGGCGATTTTTCGACTCATCGTCTCATGTCATGACACTGGCGAAAATCCACTACGCTCTCTTCTTTGGAATATCGCCCGTTGACATTTTTACTATTGTTAATCCCTATGTTTATCCGCTGGTCGATTGTTATTGTTTGGTTGTGTGTGTGTGTGTGTGTGTGTGTGTGTGTGTGTGTGTGTGTGTGTGTGTGTGTGTGTGTGTTTTGGATTTTTAACGTAGTCATATCGCTACGATGTCTGTAGTGTGGCGGTTAATAGTAATGTCTAGCACTGGGGCATCATGCCGCAGACACGCAGCATGTCCCACCTAGTCACATTATCCTGACACTAGGTCGACCATTCCTAACACTAACCCCTCAATGCTGAGCGCCAAGCGAAGCAGCTGCTAGAATAATATTTTTAATAAGTCTTTGGTATGATTCGGCCGGAGTTCGAACCCGCGACCTCCGGTATCCGAGACGGACGCTCTAATCACTAGGCCACCGGAACGGTTTTTATGCTATTGTAATGTAACATTGTATGTTGGACTTGACCTAGTTCATTTTCTACTTGACCTGAATAACTGATTTTTTCATATTCTTTAAACAACTACTACGTAGCTAAAATATTCTCTGTGTATGGGTTTAATATTAGGATCATTATTAGAAGTAAGCATATTTATTTGAGTCCGGATCAAGGTTATTCCCCTATAAATATAACTGTCCTACATGATATATTTCACACCCTATGTTATAATTTTAGTAACAGGCCTTCTAATTATAATTGGGATTTTATCTTGTAAATATTAAGAAGTTTCCAGACGGTTATTTTCCATTAGGTAATAGTTGTTTTTAGGAAATGCTAATTGTGACCTGAGGTAAAGTAGAGTACTATATAGTCTTGTTACTGGAAAAATTATTCATTCGTACTATACGATCTGGAGGCAGAATCAGTTGTATTAATGTTGTGTCCAGAAGTTCTTTTCGGCTGGAATTTTATTAATTCAAAGTATTAAATTCAGGTTGTTCTTCATGTACTCTTTAAACATAACATTCTTGGAAATAGTGGAAATAGAGTTTTGAATTTATAACGAAATTTCAAATAAGGATTGTGATGCAATTAAAGATTGTTGGTACATACACACACAAGACTGCTAAGTTGTAGTAACGAATTTACCACGTTTGCATTAGCTATTCGCACGGCCGAACGTGTCGTGTTTTAGAGACGGTAACGTTTCACAATTACCAACAAGTCAGTTAGTAAGCTAAATGGACTGAGTATACCCACATCACTCTCATAGCTAACAACTATCATCTCACGTGGACTATGAATAATTTCATCCAGACGAATTCCGTCGAGCTAAGCGACATTCTTACACTCTGTCGCTGTGTGCTGAAAGAGTCAATGTTATTTGATCGTGAAAACTAGCTATGACACATATTTATTACACTCTGAGAAATCTCATATGAAGGTCGATGGGCTGAAATGAAGACAAGAGAGAGAAGAAATCGGACAGGTAGTGGGAAAGAGATATGAACAGTACGACAGACTAAAGGTGGGTCAAAAAGCAAATTTTGAGGGAAAATCAAGCTTCTATTGCTTTTTAAATTACTTGTACCTTGTTATTGTCGCTCTCACTGAGTGCTAAAATTTGTGAGTTCTTTCCGAATGAATACACTTGTATATTTTATAAAACCGTATTTCTTCCATACTCTCCCTCAATAAAATAAACTCATAAATTTGCAAAACAATGAACATAAAGAAAACCAGCGTCACTAACCAAAGACACTGAGACATATTCCCAACCAATTTCGTGCAGATATGAAAACTGGGTTAACGGATGCCAATGTGATTTTCAGTCCAAATACCACATAAACTGGGTTAACGGATGATAATGTGATATTCAGTCCAAATACCACATGAAACTTGGTTAACGGATGCCAATGTGATTTTCAGTCCAAATACCACATGAGAACTGGGTTAACTGATGCCAATGTGATTTTCAGTCCAAATACCACATAAACTGTGCAATCGACAAAAGTTTTCTTCTTTAATAAACAAGTTATTTAAGTTTCAAAAATTAACAGATCAGCGGAAGTTCCAGGATGAATAATGCTCAAATACATTAGGTCATCGAAGTTTATAAATTAATCAAGGTTCCAAACAATAAACCTGTTTCCTCTTTATGAACTTAAGTGATCAATATTATTCGATCTTTAGTACATTACATGTCACATTCTCGAGTTCCGGTGACCTATCTACGTGGACCTACCTTAGGATAATAGCCATTTTCGCCTCTACTACATTATGCTTTTCTTCAATACGAGAAAAACATTATGTTCTGTCGGGCACTACTGCCACGCGCCAATGTAATGTGACATCGCATTACGTTACGTGAAGTATTAAATATATTAATCCCTTCTCCCTTTAGAACATGTTTTCATCAGCTAGGGTCCTCTAAACTCACTAGGCAACAGTATAGAGGAAGAGTTCCCAGGGGAGAAGTTTTCAACATATTAATAGCAATTTTCATTAGACCGAGTTGACAGTTACAGATGCGGAAAGCATTCATTGATGTGCAAATCCGATTATAGTTACAATTGATGTGCAAATCTGATTATAGTTATAGCATTGACAGTTACAATCAGCTTACCCTTGCCCTACTTATCCAGTAGCACACTCTTGTGATAAAAATCCAGAATGAATTTGGTTATCACATTTTTACTTTATTGGGTCTAATTAACAAAGAGCTAACTCAGCTTGAGTTTCTTAAATGTCAACACACCAATTTCATTCCGAGAATTTATCTTACTGTTATCATCCACTTCAGAAGAAAAGATTTCCGGAGTTTTACAGGAAGGCTAGATAAATGAGTTGGATTTCCTACATTAATTGAAACTTAGATCTACGCTTTATAAGCTTGAAACGAAATATATAAGGACAAAAAAATTAAAAACTACAACCGAAAATAGGCCACAGAAAAACTGGAAGGATTACAGTAAACCCTTTTCTGGTTTAAAATTTCAAAGCTATTTGCACAAAAGCGAGACTTCAAATATACAAAACAATTTGTGGAATAGTCCTGAACGCAAAATTTTCATCACCTGTAGTCGGGTTCTATAGTTATTTAATTGATTGAGTAACCAGCCAAAGGGAATAGATCTGCAATCGGTCAGAGAAGCTTCATAAATTCATTACCTCAGCCTCGACTTATTACTACATCGAAATCTTTATATTCAAGAACATCAAGTAAAATATGCCCAGCTTATAAAGAATAACTTAAAATACATCTTAGCAAGAAATTTTTCTCATTTCATATTAATAAAACAAGGAAAAGATTTGTGAACTCATGATGTGTCTCTGTTTTGTCTGTAAATACAGCATGCATTGTAGAAGTACTTGCCATGTATATTTCAACATTGACCCTTTATAATTATATTGCATTTATGCATTCATGGAACGGAAAGAATTTAAAAACGAACAGTAAATTATGATCCAAATTCAGCGTTTACATTTTTTTTATTTTTTATTTTTTATTTTTTTTTATTTTGTTGCTTTATTATTGATTTCTTCCAGTTAATTATAAGTTTGTATATAATGCACATCATAAGTTTTTCACAGTAGTTTCATCTCCATTATTTTAATTTTACCGGTTATAGTGCTTGGTATATTGCACTTTATACAGCATAGATATGCTTACTTTCATTTTTACATCTGTGTCACAGTCATGCACCTTACCATGTCTGCGTCCGCTACTAAAAAAAAGCATTTCTTATACAGTGCACTCTCCGTTGAGTAAGTTTCAGCGCCGCATACGTGAGCCACATATTTGAACTCTGCTTATAATTATTACTTCCGGCTTAGTGCCCATGAATGCAGTTCCAGACTACTTTTAGAAACTGTTTCCCGTCTCAGTTTTAGTAGTGATACAAGTAGCTATGCTCAAACAAGTGTGCATAACTCTAAGCAGCTTTAGAAATTGACATTAGACCCGGAGATCAAAACAGATGCTTTTTTGCACCATACCATGTGTTTATGTGATAACGTCTTGCATGGAGTTATTGGTTTTTATGTAAAGCGAAAAACCCCAAATCTTGCGTATCTGACCTTATTATAATTTTAGGGCGCATTTGAAGGCGAGAAAAGGCACGACGAGATGTTTAAATTGCATTTAATCCTTTTATTCCGCCAAATACGCGCTTAACACATACATTTTGAGAAAAAGCAACATTGCTACCTTTTTAAAATATTTTTGAGAATTTTAGTTTATGAGCCTTGTCTAAAATTGAGTTTAGAATTATGTGTGTCAGGTATGTAACCCAAATCGGAAGTTGCATTGCCATCGTGACAGAAGTAGTACTTATAGTTAGTGACGTCATTCTAAAGGCTCGAAAATATATTACATTGCAAATGTATGTAAAATAGTTGACCAAAGTCGGCACACCATATAACAAATTCATACGTAAACTTCTGCACTATTCATTATACGATTGTTAGCGCCAACCAATGGACTTATAAACACGGATTAACACCAATGTATTCTTGAGGAGTGCTGTTAAGTATTGTTTCGACTTTTAATTTACAACTCAATGTTCCTATACAAGAATGCATGCAATTGAAACAATGAATAGAACACAAATATATTCTCTTTGATCCCTCGTGATTATTTCTATTTCGGAGTATATCAATGCAAGGTAAATTCTAATTTACAATTGCGGACAATTTACAGTCAAATCATCCTAGACAGGAAAAACATGGGGATACATTTTTTCACTGTCTTTTTAATACACTTGAAAAATGTAGCGTTATCACATTCTTTCACCTTTAGTTACTACAACAAATGTTGATCTCCAAATTCCGGAAATTTTGACTTCATGCTATTGTTAAACTTCAATTTTAATCAGCTCCTGACATAATATATTAGGACTTATGGGGTTGGGGAACATAAATATGTAATGATGGGACCATGGGAAATAAATTAAAGTTAATAGTTCTCCTTAAAAATGATTTCAAGATACCTTGAGCATAGCTAATGCAAGAGTTAGATTAAGACATTCGTGGTACTGATTTACAGGTTATTGTTTTATTCTTTAGAATATAAACATCATGGTGTGGTTGTCTCTTTGTATTATCAGGTCAAGTGGAGAGGTATAGAAAATTATTTACATCAGAAATTACTCATTCTTACCTTAAAATCCAAAACAGAAACAGTCTTATTGCCCTGTCCAGTTTCTATTTGAGAGGATTTACTATCTTGGAATTATTGTGAATTTATTCAAAGACATTTTCGATTGCATCAAAACTGTTAGCACATTGCCACATTCCAGGCTATTGGTACTGTTACAAGCCAGGGGTCTTTGCTTGACCGAGCGGTGTCAAACCGTGGCGCGATTCCCGCTAGAAGTCATAAGTTTACCCCCAATTTCCAAAGACTTCTATACAACTTCAGTTGTAAGTTAGAAAGCCCGACGTGTCCATTCTATACATAAATTTTACTCTAATCAATGTAAAACCACAGATTTCCCAACTTGCCAAATATCTATCAACCGCACGTTTGCATAGTTTCCCTTCATCAACTTTCCGTACCGTCAGCAGTTCACACCGTAGAAACTCTACAAATATCCCCTACCACAGGGAACTGTTTTAACTACGCCACCTTAGGCCAGTCAATCCATGGTTCCAAGGCACATTACGCCAATACAACTACATCACATTTGCCCCCATGGCGATATAAACGGTATCTGCCGAGTCCCTTCTTGTTTATTCCATTGTGTAATTTACCGGTTTCCTACCGTAAATACTGCCACTGCAGTCACAACACCAAGGTACACTACTAGATTTTAATAAGGACTACATTATGACAGGGACAGTCATGCGGTTTGAATCTGAGTTCGCTACTCATTGACCATGGCATCATGGGAACTCACTAACACTTTCTCTCCGTGACGTTTGCTCCTAATAATTGGCTAATTATTTCGGGCTACGGAATATTTCCATTGCACCGAATTCCAATAATCAAACAAGTAAAATCACACAAATCTAAGAATTCCTTAAACGGGGCTCTATAACCAAATGCGCATCTCCAAAATTTATTACAGTACTTTAACGTATTCAATATCGGAATTCATTTGGAACACTTTATACTTTTGGACTTGTGATAGAACTTTGGACTATTTGGGATTTAACTCAAAATAATGTAAGTTCTTTTTAAATTTTCACATTGTATTCAAGGAAAATAGTTTATTTGTTTATTGAATTTTACTGAACTTGTTGGCTTTCGCTCGTTTCTGTTACTTAGTTTAACACCACAGATTGGCAATACTACTAAGCAATGCAATTTTAGATGCGAGGGATCTACAGACAATGTCTACTTGTTCTTCCCAATTAAGAATTCTCTCAATGATTGTTCCTAAAAGCTTCTCCTCTGTTACATTTTCAACTACATTACTAGTAATGTAGAGTGATATATCTTTCTTCTTTAACTTCGAAAGATTTATTGATGCTCCCAGAAGCAAGCATTTTCTCTTAGATTCACTTATTACTTTCTTATTTTATTTTGACCACTCAATCATTTTGATCCTTTCTTGTCAGGCATGTACACTCTATTTCATCATACTTATGCATATATCTTAATATTAAACTTAAACATAATGGAGGTTTAAGGAAGATATTTTGATCCCTATAACTTTGTTGTTTTTTGTTACAAAAATCTACAGGTATGTTAGCTATGACATTGATATTACAATATTAACTAAACTGCATTCTTTTGGATCTTCTTAATGTGACCCAGAAAGAGTGGTCCAGAGTTATTGTCTGTATCATATATTAATTTATAATATAGTTTTATTTAAGTCATATGTGTTAATGATATCTATTTTTTAATTTTTTAATTCTGTGGCTGACTCGTTCAATAAAAAGAGTACTTTCTCCATTCATGAATAAAGGTTATTGCCAAGTACTTGTCAAGAACTATTGCGGTCAAAGTAGGCCGACGAATTAGTTGAATGGAGGTCAAGTCAACAATACGTAATCCTAGGAGTAATTGTTTTCTGCAGAGATATTATGCACGCCCTAGTAGATGGTTGACTTAATAATTATAAAAAGTCAGACCATGACTATTAAGATATGTCACAATACCGAATAAATTAAATAATTTGAATCGTTTCTTGTGATTCAGGTGTGTTGATTCGATGCGTGTGCAAAGGAATTAAGTAAGCAGCGTTTCGTTCTTCAGTTGCAGTCTTGTGACAGTCATTGAAAGGAAATTTGATTTGTTTATAACTTTTCGTTGAATTGCAGAGCGGAAAAAACTATTATTCTAAACAGAATGTACCTTACTGAAATATTGTGAAATTATTCAACGGCTTGGATATTTAATTAATTTTGTTGGATTACGTGAAGCATTCAAGGACTTTAATGACATTAAATTTTCATCGGATTACCTTGAAGTAAAATTTTTGGACGCCAGGAAAGTTTTTCTTCATTGGTACTAACACAAAATGCATGTTAGAGTCTTCATTCAGAAAACTTTTTGCATCATTTCCAGATTACTGTGAAATTAATAGCACATTTAGAAATTCTAGGAATTTATATAGTCTGAAAGTAATTTTTAATTCTTTCACATTGTTTGATTTTACCTTTTAGGGAAATAAATTTATATTTTGGAAAATTGAATGCTTATTGGGTTTTACCTTGTCTTGTTACATAGTTTAGTCCCCTAGAATGTAACAAAATGTTTAATCTGCATTTCGTATTTTCTCTTTTATATATAACGCAACATGTTTCTGCAATAAATACTTTTTAGGTCTCGCTTTATATTATTAAATAAGCTCTTTTCCGTGTTTGCAATCACCTAATACCTTCATTACTCGTATAACCTAATACCGTCATTACTCGTATCAACCACATTTTCAGAGTAAAGAATATCTGTCACGAGGGGACAGCTCGAAATATGGTTAATCCTTTTAATCAATCCTTTATAGGTCTTGTTCGATTCGTTATGTATTTTCGATGATGACTTTTACAAGTAAGAATTGTTGAAATCGAATGTTAAATTTATATTATTCAGATTATTGCGATATAAGAGAATTTGATAACACTCTAGTAATTTGTATAAGACTGTAGATCTGTTGACCGGATAATCAAATATTTTCAAAGGCGAACGAGTTAATGATATTATAGACAGGGGACTTAGGCTGGAAAGAGTTATAAACTAGAATTTATTCCTATTACATTGCAATGTTAATTCTCAAGTACAACATACACGTGAATAAGGAGTTATTTTGTACACACAAAAGTTGTACTACGATACGAGGTACATTTCTGAATGTTAACTGGAAGTTGAAATTTAGCGTTTGTTTCATGTGCAGAAAAACTGTCAACCTTTTCCAAGAAGACCACTTTTTTGTGAAGTTGTCTGTATCTTTTCATCGTAGACCTCAAGGTCGTAGACAGCACACATGCCGACGTGGTACTTTTAGCTGCAAGAACAGCAAGAATTTCCACAGGAGTCAGGTGTTGCTATGGGCTTGTACTGGAAGAGATGTAAGCATATCAACTTTATCTAAGTCTCGGACATAGTGGTATGACGACTGCTCCTTTCTAAGTTGTGTTCATGAATGCAGCGAATGGTTGCTGTACCTGTATGCCACGATTCATGTGTATTGTTTGCATACTTTCTAAGTTGTGTTCATGAATGCAGCGAATGGTTGCTGTACCTGTATGCCACGATTCATGTTGCATACTTGCATATTGTTTGCATACTTCAGAATGTACATTTTGCACAATAATCTTGAAATAACTAAATTCCTTTGGTATATCTGATTCATTACATTTTGAGATTGCTCCAAGAATTTCGCTACTTGTCTTGCACTATATAATTAATAGCACCAGGAATTAATAATGCAGGGTTTATAAACTATGACACTTGATGAAACTGGTATACGAAAAATGTAAGTGTAGGTTTTTAAAGTGGAAAGGTTAAAAGACGAAGTTAGATGTTGTCTTGTAGTCGTTGCTCAACATGACAACTTGTGGATCATGTGTGTGTGTGTGTGTGTGTGTGTGTGTGTGTGTGTGTGTGTGTGTGCAATACATTATAGCAAACAAACCGTTTGGAATTTTTAACTATTTAGGACAGTGTTTTATTCAAAATAGTTCAATGTTGTGGAACATAGACTTTTCACTTGTCACACTTATAAATAAGTCCTTAAGGTCTTTCGTATTTTGAAACCTTCCCTCTGTATTTTTTAAGGTCTCTTAGTTTCGTATTTTGAAACCTTTCCTCCGTATTTTTTAAGATAGAAGTCGGTAGCCTGAAAAAGCACAAGCCTTGTCTTTATTATTTCACATAGAAACCAAATTTGCAATTGCAAAACACCAGAAAAATGTGAAGATCCAAAGTATTTCTTTAACAGGAGAACCATAACAAAAGTTGTCCAAACGCACAGTATGAAATCAATTCCACCTTTCATTGCTGTTAGTCTAGCAAACAAAAAGAATTGTCTTCATTATGCAACAATCATCAACTCCTTTAAGTGATAAAATATACAAAATGTAGCAAACCAGTCCACAAGTGCTACTTCAGAGAGTATGAGAAACTCATCCTCCTCATCTGTGAAGTCACTGACTGCAGAATTAAAGAGGGGCAGAAAACACCTGCTTTTCGAAAGAACTCTTTGACTTCAACCTCTATAAATTTGAATAAATAACCTAGGATTAGAATACTACTCAACCTACATATGTAGATGATTCTGATGAGAATAATTTCGATAACAGTCAAGACAGCTTACCTTTATCTGAGGATGACTCTTGGAACTGCTGCGGAGGTCACTGGACACACCAGCATCCCAAGATGCACATAGAGTGTAAGTTTGAGTGGGAAAGGGAAAAAAAGTGTTGAAATTAAAATTTGGTCAGGATCTTTCAAGCAATGTTAAATCAACACAGGCAAGCAGGTCACTGTGACAAAATTTTGATGTGACACCGTTATCACAATACTGAACTATGTATTTATGTTTGGTGTCAATAAATGAGGTGGTATCGGCATTATGACCTCTACAGGAAGAACTTTCTGGTAAATCCTAGAATGTAGATTATCGTGGCCTTCTTTCATTGGGATATACACGTAAACACTCATAAAAAATGCATCCACATTGTAAAGTTACATTTAAATTAGAGTAGGTATATATACGTTATATCCTGGACAGAGAAGATGGACTGATGAATGCAACTGCAAACACAATGACAATGTGACTCCTATATACACATTTTACTACCAACATGTTCTCCAAGTATGGGAATCACAGTCTAAATTTCTGGCGATATTATTGTGTGCGTGCGTGAATTTCTATGACCGATTAAAGTATTGGACAAAGGTATTAAATAAGACTTATTAAAATATTTATACACCACGTTCAATACTATTTTAAAAATAGAGTTTGTTCCATCATCGTCTGGATATTATTATAATTATTATTGAAATCACTTTTATTGCCGATTATACATCCTACTGCATTTTCGATTCCTCCGAAATATATAATTATAAATGCATACCAGACAGAACGGAAAGTGCTATCCCTGGATTCTCTAGAAGAATGCGTGATAAATTGTAGGCAGAATTAATATTTTAATACATACAGGTTAGAGAATTTTTAATTTGTACTCTACGGAGATTCGAACCCAGATCCGCGGGTAAACGGCGCTCATTGCCTTGCCTGCACGCACCAGCCCATATTCCTTCACGACTAAGCACGCATCACCAACAAAATGATGGCGCTGAATCGGTGTTATATGCACCCGTGCGTAGCAGACACACATGACGACCTGATAAATAATTCTCATCTATCTACACAGTCATTCCGGATTCCTATTAAAGAAATCAAGGTATATAGGATTAATTATATAGAATTATAAATATACACCAGGCAGAACGGAATATATATACATATATATATATATATATATATATATATATATATATATATATATATATATATATATATATATATATATCTCGCCGTATCTGTAATTCATTTGTGTACGGTTCAATTTACACACAAAGGCATCTAAGCTTCAAATGTCAATGGTCATTCGGCATGGAACTATCTTAGTTTATGAGCACTTTTAGTTTAGTTTAGTTTAGTTTAGGAGCACTTTTGGCAATTACCTCCAGTCCAAATGTTTATGTCTACTTTGAAATATGGCACGAATTTCCTACTTAATTTTTGCACTTGTAATTTTTCCGATGTACTTGAATAAACCTTTTTGAATCTTTACCTTACCTCATATTACAGAAAACTTACTTTCACAGGACTTAATTTATATCTTTTCAGAGAATGTTTATTATATAACCTACATTCAGGTTTACAATTCATCAAGATGAATATGAACAAATGGAAAGAAAGTATGAATCTTTGAGTAATATTCTACCTCGGAATCGTATTTGGGAATAGTATAATAATGATTCTTTAGGTACCGGACTTTAAATTTTTTAATGCATGTTCTTGAGATAATTTCCAAAAGATAAAAAGAAAGAAACAAATTATGTTACTCTGGTCATTATGCCTCTGAATAAAAATGATATACAAAATTCCAAGAGGATTGGTTGTCTGGCCAAAAAATTAGCATTTCAAATTGTCATTCCCTCAGTTTTTCATACCTGGCTATCTGTAACTGTATTCAGTGGTTCAGCCTAAATACAGAACAAGAAAAAAAAACAATAGCTACTACTGCTACTATCTGATGTTTCTTCTTTCTGCGTCTTCTCAGTCGTCGTTGCAATTGTCGTCGTTGTAGTAGTTTTAGAGAAAAGTAGCGCACGAGGCTGAATTTCGATTGATAATAAAAGACACAAGTCTAAAAATAAAATTCCATTTTTAAGGAGAAATCATTACAATTATGTAAAGTATGAATCTTTATAATTTCTATGTTTCTATAAAAAAAAAAAAAAAAAAAACACCATAAAACAAAGACCATTACAGAAAAGGAACAATAGGACTAACTATGATAATATACAAAAACAAAGACCATTACAGAAAAGAAACAACAGGACTCACTATAATACATATATACATACATACATACATACATACATACATACGTTTTTTTAAAACTATATTTTGTTTTTCGAAAAAATGTGTTTTGACTAAGAATTTGTGTTTTATGCCATGATAAAGAAAGATGACCAAGTCCGATTGCTTGATAAAGTCTCTAGAGTTGTCTCCTTTGATTATATGATTAATTCCTTAAGGATAGGTTGTCTGGTGTCTTTATGCAAATTTTATTGCGAGTTTAGGATGGAATCAGAGAAAGCTATATCTGTTATTCTAAGTAAAAAAAGGTCAGAAATTATTTATTGTTAATGAAGAATAGAGATGCTAAACGTTTCCGTTTTTAATTCTTTGAAATTCATTTTGCTGGTTTATTTGCAAATAAACATATACCCTGTTTACATGTTGAATAGATTCGATCCACGCCGTTTGTTATTGCAGATAACACACACACACACACACACACACACACACACACACACACACACACATATATATATATATATATATATATATATATATATATATATATATATAGAGAGAGAGAGAGAGAGAGAGAGAGAGAGAGAGAGAGAATTGTGTACTTTTGGGCCGCGTTGAAAATCCAAGCGAAGTGCGTCTGGAGGTTTAGTTTTATTATGATGTCGTTGCTGGGAGGAATGTCGGAACCAAAGCCCCCATGTGTCATGGAGCCATGCTGTGATACCTTTAAAAGGTGCCAATCTCTGCAGCGTCTTGTTGAAATTCTTTCTCATTTTGTCTCCTCCACAATCGTTGCATACGATGTAGATTGTTGTTATCCAACAAACGATTCTACCTGCTTTAGCTGGTATTTTTTATATTTCGTCTTTTTTCATTATGGATGCAAATGTCCCATATAATGTTCATGTATTCAAGAATGGTCTTATCAAGGTAAAATAACCAACATTTACAATGATTTTCTATCAAGTTTGAATTTTAAGAACTCATAGTATGTCTAACCTTTCCCATGTTTTTGTAGTTATTTCCTGTATATGTATATGTCAAGATAAGGATTCATTTAAAGTTAGGCCCAAGTGGTTATTCCTAATAACGTGTAGATCATTCAAAGTTGTTTTTGATATTCCTTTATGAGATTTCTGAATTTTCTAGTTATAGTCATTGATTCCGTTTTCTTTAGATGAAAATCAACTAACCAGTGATTAACCCACAAAAAGATTTCAAGTAGGCAATCGTTCAAAACATAAGCAGTTAGGGTTGAGTCCTCATCAATAATATACAACGATTCATCAGCAAACAGTCGTATAATTTAGGATTTATCTTTAGAACTAAGGACTATTCGTGATTTACACTTCATACATCAAACGTGTCAGTGAACATTTAGATTTAGGGTAACGTTTTGTTTCATTTGGAAAGCTTCAGGATTAAACTTCGCTGCAAAAATCAGAGGAAGTCGGTAATTTTAAAATTCTTGTAAAATTCTTGGGCTTGAGTTGCGTGCTGATCTAGAAACCTCCTATTGTCTGTAAATAATATGTATATCTATGCATCTGTAAATAGTATGTATATCTTTGCACCTGCAAATAGTATGCATATCTTCGCATCATAAATAGTATGTATATCTTCGCACCTGTAAATATTATGCATATCTTCGCATCTGTAAATGGTATGCATATCTTCGCATCTGTAAATTGTATGCATATCTTCGCATCTGTAAATAGTATGCATATCTTCGCATCTGTAAATACTATGCATATCTTCGCATCTGTAAATGGTATGCATATCTTTGCATCTGTAAATAGTATACATATCTTTGCATCTGTAAATAGTATGCATATCTTCGCATCTGTAAATAGTATACATATCTTTACGTCTGAAAACAATATGCACATGTTTTGTATAAGAAAGATATACATATTAAACACCAAAACATGATAGGTTTACATAATTAGAACTACTGTGGCATAAAAGGTCCAAATTAAAACTATGATGACAATTCGACAAGTTTGCTAAATCTATCCACATTATACAAAGCGTCTGAAGGACCAGACACACTAATTCCAAAACCTGTCATGCATTGTTAAAGTGAAAAATAATAACACAGTAACAGTTTTGTGAAGACAATTGATATATCAGGATATTGAAGACGATTGGTATATCAAGACATTCAAGATTATTTGTACATCATGCATTCAAGATGTTTGGAATTCATTCGGAACACTATATATTAATACTTTTGATAGGACATTTAGGATTATTTGGGAAATAATTCACAATACCGTAAGTGTTTCTTCAATGTTCACTTTGTCACTTAGAAATATAAATAATTTGCTGATTATTACTAAAATTGCTAGTTGCACTTCCTTTCTGTTACGTAGTTTAAGATCTAGAGTTGCAACAGCAGCCCTTTTTTGGGATCACACTGCTCAATTCTGTAGCACGAGGAGGGGGTTATGAAAGGTGCCCTAAACATTGCCTGGTTTAACCCTGGTCAGCATACCGCGGCTGACGGGGATCCCAGCTCCCAAACGGCGCGAATGACACAGACTAATGTATATGAGACTCTCACTGTCTGGAACAATGACATGCGACTATCATCAGGGCCGATGATCCCACCATGACCAACCCATGTGAGATCAATGACATATTTTATGAACACGCGAGTTTCTTTTCGCAGAGGTAATGAAAGCAGACATGTTCGTCATTCTTGGAGACTTCAATGCTAGAATTCGCACAGATCACGATAAATTGCTTTGGCAAACGCAACAACAACGGACACATCTTACTGAAGAAATGCTCTGAACAGGACCTCGAAATCACCAACAGTCTTCCGTCTGCTTAACCCAAACAAATCGTCTTGGATTCACCCACGCTCCCAGCACTGACTTCTCATTGACTACGTCATCGTCAGGAGAAGAGACATTTCGGATGTCCGAGTAACAAAGGCCATGAGAAGTTCAGTATGCTGGACTGACAACAGGTTCGTAGTCACCAAGCTCAATATCCAGATTCATCCTAGCAGACGAACCGAAGGCAAAAAGTGCCCAAGAAGCTCTGTCTATAAATTTAAACAGGAGAATGTGCAACAGGACAATGTACTTTGCAGTCAACTAGAAACAATAGATGCAAATTCCGAGAATGTCGAGGAAAAATACTCTGTGTACTCAACTGCACCCAAAACCCTCGGTGCCATTACTGGTAAACATCAAGATTGGTTTGATGAGCCTGGTAATGCAATGCTTAGACTACTGAATGAGAAACAGCTACAAAAGGCCTGTTTAGAAGACAGCACTACAATATCTAAGAATTCAGCCTTCAACAACATCAAGAGGACTGTCCAATGCAAACTCAGTGTTGCAAGACTCATGGCTGAGCAATATGGCAGATGAGATTCAGTCCTACACAGACAGGGCTGATCTGATTAACTTCTACGATATTCTGATGACAATTTACGGGCCACAGTCACCATAAACAGCTCCAATAGTAAGTGCTAACAACACGACACTGCTCATAGACCAAAGAAAAAAGATACCACAAAATGGGCCGATCACTTCAACAACATCTTCAATCTATAATCATTCATCAGTGAGGAGGCGATAGATTGACTGCACCAAAATCAATACAGCACTTGCTAATCCTCCAGCTCTGACTGAAACTGAGATAGCAGCTAACCTGCTGTCAAATGGCAAGGCAACTGGAGCGGATACTATACCAGCAGAAGTCTACAAAGCCAGAGGCTTGCTCATAGTGCTAAAACTGATCCAAGTCTTACAGTCAATGTGGACTCATGGAACTATACCCCAGAGGAATAAGGATGTATACATGTTCCATCTGTACAAACAGAAAGGCAACGGACAGTCCTGCGACAAAAATTAGAGCATCTCCTTGCTGTCAATAACCGCCAGAATTCTGCTACATCGCCTTGTGTATCACATTGATCACGGACTCCTGCCAGAGAGTCAGCGCGGCTTCAGGACAGGACAAGGGACCTCAGACATGGTGTTTGCAGCTTGTCAGCTCCAGAAGAAACTCCCCGGAATAGAACTTCAACCTGTACTCGACATTCATCGACCTGAAAAAAGCCTTTCACACAGTCAATTTAGATGCCCGGAGAAATTCATCAAGATGGCTTGGTAATTCCATGATGGCACGCTCGAATACTACATGGACGACGGCGGGTAATCTGAACCATTCCCATTTACCAATGGAATCATGCAATCTTTGTGTTGGTACCAACCCTCTTCAGTGTGATGTTCTGTGTCATGCTTGATGAAGTCTTCCATAACTATGACACTGGGATTGACATCAAATACCGGACTGATGGCAGACTGTTCAATCTAATGAGATTGCAGGCAAAAACTAAGAAACAGGAAGTGACTGCGCATCATGATCTCCTGTTTTCTGACGAGTGTTCCCTGAATGTCAAATTTGCGTCTGGCGTAGACCATTCCTTCTCAGCTTGCTATAATTTTGGTCTCACAATCAGTATCAAGAAGACAGAGTGATGCGTCAACCTACACAGAGAAAGCATTACGTAGGGCGTACCATCACAGTAAATAGCTAAAACTTCATTGCAGTTGACAAATTCACCTATCTCGTCAGCACACTGTTACGTGCAGTTCACATCGATGATGAAACCAACTCCAGAATTTAAAAGGCATGTGTGACCTTTGGCAGACTACGCGCAAATGTGTGGAAGGGCAGTGACATCAGTCTGGTAAAAGCTCAAGGTCGACAAAACCGACCCTACTGTATACATGTGAAATCTGGACGGTGTACAGACGCCATGGCAACAAACTAACCACTTTCACATGGGCTGACTGACATAATTAATGAGGACACGATAACATGACAGGGTCCCAGACATTGAGGTCCTCACATAGGAGGGCATTCGAAGCATCCACACTCTGTTGATGAAATCACAGATGAGATGTGCACTAGGATGTCAGAAGAACCGACTAGCAAAGAATATCTACTATGGTGAGCTGAAGGAGAGAAAGCAATCTCAGGGTGGTTAGACGAAACGCTGTATAAAATTCCCTCAAGTCATCCTTGAAACTTTTCAACACTGACACTGAGTCTCGGAAGATCTCGTAAGAATCGCTCTTCCTGGCTCATCACATACATAACTGGAACTACAAGCCTTGAGCTTAGAAGAATTGCAGAGGCAGTGCATAAACTGCAGCACGCCCTCTGCTGATCAGGCAACCACAAACGGCATCTACTGCTGATTGTGCTACAGACAGGTTAGAGCACAAATTGTCCCGATCAGCTACTCAGGTACTCACAGAACCCTAACTACTGAACGTGAAATGTCACTGCCGTCAGTGATACAAACCCTTCCCTTGAACAAAATTTATAGCAAAACGTGGAGGTGGTTATACAGTGGTAAGAAACTAACAAAATGCGAATAAACACAGAAATAACTAAACTGCATGACTAAATAACTAACTACGTGACTAACAAACTAACTTCATGACATCTTGACTAAGGAAAGAATTAAAGAAAATAGGAGATATCAATATATTTGCTCAGAGTATTAAATTAAATAACACAGAAAATCAAATTCTTTAAAAAAATGATTATTTACAGGCATTTATCGTTGAAAAATCAAATAAAAAGCGTGTGTACCGTACAAAACATTTTGTATATATTCGAGAATAATGTTGTGGAATATCATTCCCAATAATATTAAACAAAAATCAACTCGCTTCTTTTAAGAACGCGTAATAAATGTCTTCTGTCTGATTATACCATAACACTTGGATGCTTCCATTTCTGTCCATAGCAATCGGTTTGTAAACTTGTTCGCCATGTGTGTGTGTGTGCGTGGTTGTGTGTGTGTTTTTATGATTACATGAGAGTGTGCCTCACATTGTAGAAAAAGCTTTATTTGTACATAGACACTGTATTTATAGTTTTAATATTCTATCATTTGATGACAATATGTATGATTGGTTGATTCTGTGCCAAACGTTATTATCCTTAGAGAATGATAATGATGATGTTGATTATTATTATTATTATTATTATTATTATTATTATTATTATTATTTCTGGTACATACGAGGTGATAGTGACACTAATTGATCTCACCTGAATTTTTAAAATATATACGATATTTATACAGATGAAACAGGGGTGAGTTTTGGAAGATGTGAAATTAACAACTTTAACATCAAAAATATGTATAGACAATATGATGAATGTTAGAAAATGTGGCTCTGTTTAGAATTAATTGTGAACATAGAAAGTTAGGTACCTGTACAAACCCTTGCAGAGGTGGCATGGAGTCAGACCTAACAATCTTGAAATATACTGTTCGCCTTTCTTTAAGCTTGAAGACGGGTATTGGTGTTGAGCAGTGGAGGTGCCGGATCGGAAGTTTCTTCTTCAGCCAGATAAATCTCTGAAATCTACATCAATTCCAAAAATGGAAATCAGTCTTGTATCTTTGGCAGTGAAATATTTCGTGCTTTTCCTATTATTTGTACATGGAGTGGAGACCAATTCAGGTCCTAGGCCCAAGGTTTGGCCACAAAAATCCAATAAAGGAGGTAGAACACATCTGCAAAACAGGCAGGGTGACAACTGTTCCAATTCTGTATTAAGTTGATTAGTATGGAATATATCTGGATTAAGTGGAAATTGTGTTAGAGAAAAGATTTCTGATTTTATTAACTATGTTGAAACATTTGATACACTAGGCTTTCTTGAAACGAGGGCAGAAACTATAAATCAAATGCATATTAACGGTTATAAAACTTTGATATCTTAAGAAATAAGTCATGTCAGAAGGTGGGAGATATGTGACCTCCCCCACTCCTTATGGTTTTCGGCTATTATTATCTATGAGATGATCTACGTTACGTTAATAATTAGTTATTAATTGGCATACATTTCCAGACATATAAAATCATTTATGATAGATAATTGACTTCTCACAACTTGTATCAGAAGAGATGCACGAAATTCATACGATATATGATTTCTATTACATACAACACCACTAAATCCGAATTCATTCATACCAACGAAATATTATATGACATTCTTACAATACATGAATCATATAACATTCCAGACGACGAATGTGCGATTATTTTCTGAACTCAATAAAAAAAACTGCAGTATAAATTTAAACGAATAAATTCAACAAATAATTACAAGCTTCCATCAATGCATGTCGTATGTGATTAAAACCATACCTTTGTTTTTCCTGAGTCCTCGCTCGCTTAACATCAGAAAATTCCCTTTCTCTCTCTTCTCTAGTTCCTGGTCTCCCAAATTTCAAGACCCCTTCCTTTGACGATTTACTTAACGAGAGAAATTACTTAATAATTTTTCTCGGAGTTAAATTCTGGCTTCCCTTAGAAATTAGACTAACTAATATCGCGAGGAGAATTTCTTAAAACCTTGAATTTCGTCCGGGAACCCCCACCCCGTTTTGCTTAGCCAATCAGGATTACTTTATCTAACCGCTAAAAAAATTGTAAGACTCCCATCGAAGTCAGAATAATCCCCTCTAGACCGCCTTTATTAATAACTGTTCTGGAAAATATTATTTTATGGCACCTGTTTCAAATGGCCCAAGATTTTAAAAACATTTACTGTTTTGTCTCAGCTATGACGTTCTCCGCTATATGACCTTACAATGTCATATCTGTCGGACCGTTATCGAACGGACTCTAATTAAAAATTCAATTCATGCCCCAAACAGAGCAGGTCACATGCCTCGCAGTTAGCAATTTATTGCGAGTCTAACCCATGCGTCAAACCTAATGGTTACGCGTCACGCTGACCAGGACAGAATGTAATGCAAAATTATCTCTGCAAGATTTTGCACCATTATAAATCACAACAATAAAAAGAAATTCAGGTGGACTTTGTTTATTCGTCAGTCTCTCTTCAAGCATTTCAATGTATTCATAGAAACAAGTCTTTCGAAACATACTGTTCAGTTAGTAATATCATCTAAAACCAGCATGTTAAAGTGGAACTTAATTTCTGGTTTTGTCGGTATCACCTTATTTCATTTTTGGTTTTGTCTATATATCACCAGACTACTCTGTTCACTCTGAACAAAATGTAATTACAGTTAAAGAAAATTAAACAGCTTACCTAAAAACGAAGTATACTGACCATAAAATGATAACTGCGGGTGAGTTTAATGTCTATACGGTTACTAAACCAGATTTTATCAAATGTGCTTGTTTATAGACCTGCTTCCAGAATTTAATTATACGGAAGACGAAGACATGTATGGTCTGGCTAATCAAGACCTAAGGAAGATAAATCACTTGGAGAAAAACTTGTACATCCATCAGATATTTGGGCTAACGATCGTTAATGGTAGACGTGGATCAGAGGCAGTATAGGGAAATTTACATATATTCATGGCAACTCGGCCTGAGCAATATATTATGTTTTAGCTGACATATGTGCTTTAAAAATATATTGTCCTTTAACACAGAAACACTTCAGCTCTATGGTGCATTCGGATGCTCAAGGTGGATTATTTTTCCCCGTCCTTGGCATTTAACCAATTTTTCATTTTACGAAGGTTTAACCTTTTATTTCTGTCATTGGTAGATGTAAAAGATACAGCTTTTTTGTAGGATTTGTCACAAAAAAGGGAATATTATTATGTATTTTTATTTTTATTGTGTCTTGGCTTTTATGCATGATTATATGCTATGAATATTTAATTTTTATTGTGTTGTTGGCGTTGGTCGGTAATTGAAGGCAGATGCCTACCTGACTACTCACAACATTTTAGTTGTTTTTTTTTTTATGTGTAAACAACGTCTTACATAGCTAATACATATATATATAATTTTAGATTATATTTTAAGAGCATTATTACTTGGAGGTAAACATGTTTACAGATGTTGAGTTCAAGGTATAGTTTTACTATAAAAGTCAGAATGTTCTAGAAGCACCCTCATCCTGGTTCTTTCATTGTGTCTTAGGGTTTTATATAAATGTTGTTTACTTGAGAATCACTCATTCGATATTTTAACATCAGTCTTAGTGGAATCAATTTAAGTTGCATTTCAGTTAATATTTGAGAGGATTGATTTATTTAAATTATTCACTGGAATTATAAAGTGCTCATCGATTTTGGACTAAACCACTGTTTTGGAAATATTTTGAATTCATTCAAGAATATTTTAGATTGTATCATTCGGATACATCAAGACTGTTGGCACATTAGATCATCAGAGACTAGTGGCACATTAGCACATTCAGTATTGGAATTCATTCGGAGCATCTCAGGAATTCATTCGGGATACTCTATACTTTTGGAATTGTGACATAGCTTTTAGGATTTTTTGGGATTTAATGCACAATACTGTAAGTTCTTTTTAAATGTTCACTTTGCATTCTAAGTAAATAAATCATTTGTTGAATTTTACTAAATTGTTAGGTTTTTGCTCTTTTCTGTTACTTATCTTAAGACCATAGAGTCGTAACAATATTAGATACACGTGTTTAAGATACCGTTATTGAAGACACTGCGCCCAGGTAATTTGCTACTAACTGCTTATCATTCCGCAGTGACGGTGTATCCTGCTACTTGTTCTTTGCAACATTGACTAAACGTAATATACAGCGATTTTTATTCTCTCAAAAGAGCACACAAAATATTTGATTCTCAAATATGTGTGTGTTTTTGGATTTAACAATTTGAGTCGTATCGCTACGATATCTACAGTGTCGTAGTTGATAGTGATGTCCAACATTGGGGTATCATGACCACAGACATGTGACATCATGCCTCACCAAGTCACATTATCATGACACCAGTCCGACCAGTCTTAACACTAACCTCTTAATGCTGAGTGCTAATCGAGGCAGCTGTTAGTACCATTTTTTATAAGTTTTTGGTATGACTCGGTATGGGCTTTCAACCCACGACCTCCCGCATCCGAGGCGGACGCTCTAACCACTTCGGTCACCGGAATGTTCGATTTTCAAGAAGAATTGTCAGCTGCAAAACGTTCATTTGATTGTAAATGATTTTAATTACACTTACTCGTATTTTTCCAGAATATTTCTGTAAATGTTGCTTCGTACTTATTTTAACATAGTGGGTTCATTGTGATTCTAAAGGTAACAGTAAATAAAAGCAACAAATGTCATTGGGAAGTATAAATAATCAGTGGTGGATGTATAAACAATTTTCAGTTTCTATTGTTGGAGAAAATAAAGATCAAACAGCAATCTTTTGGTTTAATTTCTTTTAAAATATATGAAATTAACAATTGGTTTTAAAATAAACAAAATTAATAATTGCTTTTAAACCTATAACTTGGCATCATTTTTCTATCGCATATGCTCGCTAATATATCATGTCCAGCTGCAAAGAACATAAACCCGGATCTGACGTCGCATAATACTAGTCAGGGTTGTTTGTTCTACTAAGTACTCCTACCAAACCGCATAGACCCTGATTTGTCAGAGTATTATGCACGGGCAGATTTGCTTATTTGCAGTTTGCACTTGGATTCGACTTATGAGCGTGTAAGTACGGTTATAAAGATTGTGCGGGAACACTGAGATATTTCTCGTCTCTATATACCTATCTATTGGTCACGTGTTCATTGTTTGTGAAGTAAGGCGTTAAATACCTTTGTGAACGAAAAAAGACAAAGAATATGGAGGATATAAATCTGCAATTATTAATATTGGGAGACATAAGGAAACTATCAGATGGTTTAAATTCATTTACTGTATAAAAAGACGAAGATTTATGTTTTATAATAATTAATGCTAAGCTTAATTTCGCAGCAAATCTATACAAATATCATTTGAAAAGGCCTACAAAGCGATGAGTTTAGCAAACATTGAAACAACGTCTCATTCGTAGCGATGCCACAAAAGGGTCTAATAGTTTTAATTGGTTTAATATTATTTATACTGCTATTTGAACATTGATAATGCTGTGTATATTTAATTTAATTGTTTGTTTGTTAGTTTTAAAAATTTATTTCATTACATGCTATTGTAATGTAACATTGTATGCTGGACTTGACCTTGTCCAAAAATGAGTTCATTTCTGCTTGACGTGATTGACCTCTTTTAATATTTTTTAAATTTTTTTTATGTAAACAACTAATAATAGCTCCATTATTCTCTCTGTGTATGAACTTAATATCAGACTTTTTATTCAGGCAAACAAGAAGGAGTAAATATGTTGATTTGGGTCAGGTTTTGGAGTTTCCTAAGTGAATTCAACAGGTTATTGTGTTGTAAATGAGCAAGACTCATTAGATCATTCTAGAAGGTTATTTTCCATTGGGTAATGTTTTTCTTTATAGAAAATGCTAATTGTGACCTGAGGTTAAGTAGAGAACTATATAATATTGTGATTGTGAGGATTTGGTCATTCGTGCTTTGACATTTAGCACCTTCAAGTTGTATTATGTTGTGTCCAGTTTGGGCTGGATTTTCTATTCTTCAAATTACTGAATTCAAGTGATTATTTTCTCTGGAAATACAAAAGTGCTCTGATAAAATTCTTGGATAAAGACATTCACTGGAATTTAAAATATATTCAAACCTGGAATAATATTACTTTGATTCAACAAAAGACTCCATAAGCTATAACATACACGTCATCTCCTTTAGTTTGGATCTCTTCGAGACTTGTACTAAGTTTTATTCAGGATTTTATATTACTAGGACTTGTGTCTGTAATTCTTGGATTATTTTGGGATTTAATTGGCAATATCGTAGGTTCTTTTTCTCATTTTCACTTTGGATTCTAGGGAAATAAATTATTTATTAAATTTTACAAAGCTTGTTGTCTTTCACTCTTTTCTGTTACTTATTTTAAGAGCATAGACTCGTAACAATGCCAACAAATGATAATTTTGCACCAAATATTTGGAATAATGAATGTATTTCTGAACTAGTACATTGGTTGGTAATACGTTCAGTTAGTCAGATTTATTGAAGCCACAAAAGTAAATGAGTACGTATATATTTCAAAATTACCCAAATAATACGATTTCCAGCTAATATGTCTTGGTTAGGAGATAGATTGAACTCCTGTATATTTCATTCATTCGTAATATTTTTTTTGGAATAACTATATCGTTACAAGCAAGTGTCCCACTACCGAGCGAATCAGACACCTATGTAAGCCTGGCTTTTAGGTCCATTCTTTTCTCTATTTTTTTTTACAAGGAACTTAAGGAAACAGTCGTTATCAACAGAGGGGACCTCGAACGTGCGAATGCTACAAATAATTAAATATCTATTTACCTAATGACCATACATCACGAAGCCCGACTTTCACACTTTCATGATTTTCCTGGTTTCACTTTTGTATGATTTATTATTAAAGCCTTTGGAAGCCGAATATTAGTACTTCACGCCATGCAATAAAAGATACTACCCAAACATATACCAGGAATTAATCCTATCTCAAATTACTAAACACATGTACCTCAGATATTCAGAAAATTCCATGTGTTAAGAAATTAGGGATGGGACCTTATTACATAACTATTCCATGCTATCTTAAAGTCTTGTGAAGACTGTACAGTTGGATGTCTGCTCATAGAAATCGGCTAATATGCCTTCCCAACACCGATTAACAAATAATCACATAAACATCTAACAAACCTTTAAACTGAGAAGTAAATTCAAATACCACTTACCAAAGGTTTATTACAGTGTCATGGCACTAATTCACATTTAAATTTACTCTGAACACACGCGTGTGCATGAGCTCGTTTATTTATGGTTCTCTTTCAAGGGCTCGTGTCCAGTGCCTGCCCATTTCAGGTGAAATTGCACTTGGAAGCATTTACTTCCCATGTGGTGGAATTTCAGAGTTTCATACGGCCAGACACTGTGTGTTATTTTTAACATCTTGTCAAATCATTTGACAAAATTGTAATTCAGATGTGGTCTGCAAGAGTTGTTATCTCCGTCTTTCTTTATCTCACTCACATACCAAGATTCTTTTGATGTTAAGTAACAAAACAAGAATTTTAAAATATTAGGAGCGCATAACTGCAAAGTAATTGGCTTAGACCAGTTCATTCTCCTGAAGCGATACTTGGGAATTCATCATCTGTTATTGCAGAGACTTCTTGACTTTTTCAATTTTCGTTGTGGTAAAACAAAAAACAAAAAATGCTTGTTTTCTTTCAAAAAGGTGCAATGTCGAATTTAAATGCAATCGGCGGAAATGAACGCACTATTCAATTACAATCACGTAAGTTTTGCATTCTCCTGAGTGAAATAAAACATCGATATATCACATTATCTGGTAACTGAAATGCATCGTTGTCCGACTATCGATCCACTTGACGGCAATTAATAGTGACTAAGTGAATTATCACAAAGTATGGCAGTCGACATGGGCAATATTCGTTTTGTGCCCTTTCTGTTATATTATCTACAAGTATTTTTTGTGTTTCTTTTGCTTTGCTAACAAATTCTCATGCATTTTTATAATACCTGGACTAACTGAACTATGACTAAAGACTTCTTAATTATTCAACATAAAGAGCCAAACTAAAAATCAGCAGGATCTTTTATAGTACAAAGAGGGAAAACATTGAAAGAGAACCCATTGCTCTTTCATCCAGACTGGCACGCATTAAACTAATTCATTAAAGAAACTTTATTCTGTCATTGAATAATCGGAAAGCTAAAAGAAAAGCCTGCGGAATAACCAGTCAAAGCATATTGCAGCCCATAAAATCTAAAACACTCTGAACTAAACAAATCTCATACCATTTGACCACCAAAAAAAAAAAAAACGAATAAAAAAATTTAAAATAAAAATTAAAAATAGACGGAAAGAACCAGTAGCTCCTCCATGTCATATGGGGATGAAAGACGCAAAGTATGTCATCACATTGTAAAAGTAAGTATCTTCTATTACACAATAAAATGTGTAAACGTTACCATTCACAATACCACAAGCACACCGTCGTACTCGCTTATAAGTAGAGTCAAATTTCAAAAACCAAAGATCCTGATATGCTCTTGCGTAATGCGCCTGCAGACCAATGTCTATGTTGTTTGTTCTACAGATTACTCCTAACAAACTGCACAGGCCCAGATCCGCCGGCGCATCATGCAACGGCAGATATGGATCTGTGCAGTTTGCAGTTGGTCTCGTCTTATAAGCGAGTACAGACGGTATGCAAAACAGAACATTCTGTGCATTAAGGTGCATACATGATTTTGTTTGCTTACAGGAGAAAAGGGAGAAAAACTTCACAGAATGATGAAATTTATAAATCCTAATGTAAAAGTAATTTTCGAAATGAATGAAGTCACATAAACAATTTTTTTTCTGGTTACCACTTCTTTAATAACATTGGTTTAACTGGCATAGTTGAGATTTCAAACTGAAGCACCAAATTCAGGAAAACACATGAAACTTACTGTATTATCTGCCTCCTAACCCTAAGACCAGACATTTTGAATAAGTAAGAACAGAAAACAGGCGACATATTTTCCGTCAAACTTTATGTGCCTATGTCTTCACGCGAACTTTGTATTTGGCAGCTTTTCATGGACTAAACCTGTATAATTTAAAACACATTCACTTTAAACTATCATTATCCGGAAAAATATTTGACTGACTATTTCGGACAGTTTCTGAGATGGCGCAGTACGCATCAAATCTCGTACTTTTTCCTAGTTTCATGTTTTAGTAATTGGGTCACCATCAAACAATTATTTGCAGATTAATCTTCTAGTCAATGTGTTTGCTTGTTTGTTTGTTTTGTTTTCGGGGAAAGGGTGTTGTGCATTTTGGGGGGCGGTTATTTTTAACGTAGGCATCATGTTATTTAGTCCATGTATCATGCGTTATTAGTGCTTTTCTGACAGTTTCAGTATTTGCATGTTAATTGTCTTCCTTTGCAACCTATCAACGTGTAAATCCAGGTCATTAATGCTTACGTAATGTTTTTGTGTTAGTTAATGTTGTTTGTAACTCACGTCTGTCTTTTGGAAATAAATCTAGAACCCCGAAAGCGTTAAGGATTATTTACCTGGTTAATGCACCGTGTTTTGTCATACATTTTTCCTGTAGTAATTTGCTCGTAAACACCCAAACTCTCCGAATTTGTGCCTATATCCAATGTAATATCTAATGTCAGCAGTGACAAATCTGTCATTCTTAAGACCATGCCTTTCAGCCTGATTATTTAGCAACGAACTTTTAATGGATTCCAGTTATCACAAACGTTTGAAGTGATTGATTTTAATACTTTGTTTTCAGGTATTCGCTGAGCATTAAAATGTAATATTCGCCCTAATCAGCAACAAATACTTAATGCTACAGAAAAAGAACAAAAAATGATGAAATTCGAGAAGGAGTTTAACATTTCTGGCTCATAAACTACATAAAAACTTTATCACTGGTCTAGGAAAGTTCAAGAAAATAGATACTCCGTTGTCAGTAAAAGCTAATATGCTAACAGTAAAGAAACCGTAAAAGACAACAATTCATTGAACTGGAACATACATACTTTACAATCAAATAACCCAAAACAATAACGTTAGCAAGAAAGAAAAATATTACATTGCAAGAATTTTAAAAAATAATTTAATGAAATCAGCTCGTTGGACACAGATAGTAAGTTTGTTATTAAAGTGTTCATTTTAAAGGTGCTTTCAATAATGTATGGAGAAATGGCAGTACTAAATTGTTTCAGACACAGGCCAAGGATTGGTGTTACAAATCAAATTACTTACTCCAGTGTTTTCTTTTCTCCATTTATTTGTGATAAAATTATGTTAACCTTCCAATGCTCTAGATCCCAAATGAAGTAGACGGCACTAAAAACGGTTTTTTGTCCTACCGCCAGTAGAATAAGGTGCACAGTGACTCATATCATTGCTTACAATTTGCCTATAAGTCAAATGTACCATATAAGTACAGTATACAGTAAGCAACTATACGAGTCCCTGTTGTTTCATGTATGTGAAAGCCAAGTTAGCACTAAACGTAAGTAAACCAGGCAATCTGTTTTCCATTCAGAGATAACATCCGTGACAGTTTTGGTAAACAACTTTTTTTTATTATTTTTTAATCTTTCTCAGAGTAAGAATCATTAAGTCAAGGTCATATCTGGACTACGTGACAAGTAGCCATATAACAATTGATAACAAACGTCTATTGTTTCCAGAAGAATGAACTTTTGACCCTCATCCGGGAATCTGTTTTGCGTCTCAGTTAGCTTATAACTGCTGTTTTTGATAGAAGTTTGTCAGTCGTGCTCCAAACAATTGACACGTTAAGTTGTTATTATGTTGTGACCAGCTTGGGTTGAATTTTAATTTTCTTCAAATTATTGAATTCAAGTGATTCTTTTCTCTGGAAATACGTAAGAGCTCCTACAAAATTCTTGGATAAAGACATTTATTGAAAGTTATACTGAATTCAAAACTGGAATATTATTTTCTGTGATTCAACAAAGGATTGTTGACACAGCAGCACTTCGCTGACCATAACAGACATCATCGCCTTCCATTTTGGATTTCATCGGGACTCGAACTCAGTTTCATTCAGGACTTTTTATTACTAGGACTTCTATTTTTTAATTCTTGGATTATTTCTGGATTTAATTCGTAAAACCGTAAGTTTTTTTTCCTGATTTTTCACTTTGTATTCTAGGGAAATAAATTATTTGTTAAATTTTACAAAGCTTATTGTCTTCACTCTTTTCTGTTACTTATTTCAAGAGCATAGACTCGTAACAGATATATTGAATCAACCTAAATGACATACCTAGCTTTTGTGTATTGGATCTATCAAAGTTGCCATCTGTATCGTACAATTATGTGGACATGTCAGTTTTATTGAAGGACATCTAAAATGTAAAACACTCAGTGGACATACTAAAGTCAAACCAAGAGGTGATTTTGTTGACAATGCAACGAGTATGCGAGCAAACTCAGTCATGTTCGACAGTCAAAAGTACATTGCCACCTCATGTTCACAATTCACAGTTCAATCCGACAATGTACTCAACTCAAATTCAACGGCAAATCGATGTTTTTCTATACTAGAACAAACACGTTTTGCGTAAATTTATAAATTGTTCTTTGAAGATCAAACTTAGATTATTCAAATCTTATTGTTTCACAATATATCGCGTTCCTCTGTGGAGAAACTTTAGTGAATGTATGAAAATAACCTAGTTATTGGCTTTAATAATAGTATTAGCTTGCTATTAAGTCTTTCAAGACGGAAAAGTTCCTTTACCATGTTGGTATATTATGATATATTCAGTTTTGAAGAAGTAAAGATATAGTATGTGTTGGCAATGATGACAAGAATATATAATAGTAAGAATAGTATCTTGAAATCTCTGTTGAACTAAGACATTTGTTTAAATTTTCGGATTATAGATTGATGGAACAAATTACTCTTTAAATGTCTTAATAATTTCATTGTTAAAAATGCTGGACACTGTCCATTGTTGTAGATGTGTATGTGTATTTGTACAAAAAATATATATGGTCTTTTATGGTTAATATACTTTTATTGAATAAGTATATTTTATTTTAGACGTATGGACTATGCAGTCTGAAGAAAATAATTCATATCTTCTCTTATCTAATTCAACGCGATCGAAGTTTTCTCAGGAAAATTAGATTGTTTGGACAAGTTTGATGTGCGCTTCACTTAGAGTCAACAAAGGACCAATATGAAATTGGAGGGGACCTGGGTGTTGGACTGACATTGGACAAAAGTATTTTAACGTTATATTAAGTATTTATAATAGCAATCATGTGTATGTGAATAATGAATACTTATCCTTCGTTTTTTCTTGTGTGAAAAAAGGTACAAATAAGGAGAATATATGTTGCCAAATTGTTCTCTTTATTCATAAATGACCCAGACTAGCTTTCATCAGTGAATTGGTGTCCAGGTGTACTGTACCCTTTTATTAGTGAATAGGAGTCAATGTGCACTGTACCCTCCGGACATACTGATTATGTAAAATGTTATGTTACCTTTTTACGCTGAAAACAATATTCTGTTCGTTGCATACAATTATGCTGTCATGCAATATACCCTTGATATATTCAGAAGACAATTATACTACCATGCAATATACCCTTGATATATTCAGAAGATAGTTATGCTGACATGCAATATACCCTTGAAATATTCAGAAGATAATTATACTGCCATGCAATATACCCTTGATATATGCAGAAGGTAATTATACTGCCATGCAATATACCCTTAATATATATACCCTTGATATATTCAGAAGATAATTATACTGCCATGCAATATACCCTTGATATATGCAGAAGATAATTATACTACCATGCATTATATCCTTGATATATGCAGAAGATAATTATACTGCCATGCAATATACCCTTGATATATGCAGAAGATAATTATACTGCCATGCAATATACCCTTGATATATGCAGAAGATAATTATACTGCCATGCAATATACCCTTGATATATGCAGAAGATAATTATACTGTCATGCAATATACCCTTGATATATTCAGAAGATATAGCGAAAAACTGGAAGCATACAATGGAGCGTAATTTGCTGTGTGATTCGGCAACTGACAAGTCATACCATGATAAACACAGAAAAAAAAACTAAATAAAATTGTATTAATTTAAATAGTATTCTCATAATTCTTTGTGCTCCCGTACGGTTAATATTCTTTTCCCCGCAGGATTAACATCTCACCTTTGAATTATTCTGCTATGTTCGTTATTAATAGTCTCAGCTTCTCTTATTTGTTTACCAGTCAGTTCAGTACTGACTATTGCTATGTGTCTTATGTATTCTGGTACTTTTATTTGTTGCAGTTGTGCCATAGTATGTTCTGACGAATATGTAGCTTCTGACTACTCTATAGGTAACATCCTCTTTATGCAGTGTTGTACCCAACCTTTTGTCATCAGTAACTCCTTTGCAGTCTGGTCTGCCATTATGCTGGGTTCCATCCTCTTTATGCAGTGTTGTACCCAACCTTTTGTCATCAGTAACTCCTTTGTAGTCTGGTCTGCCATTATGCTGGGTTCCATCCTCTTTATGCAGTGTTGTACCCAACCTTTTGTCGTCAGTAACTCCTTTGCAGTCTGGTCTGCCATTATGCTGGGTTCCATCCTCTTTATGCAGTGTTGTACCCAACCTTTTGTCATCAGTAACTCCTTTGCAGTCTGGTCTGCCATTATGCTGGGTTCCATCCTCTTTATGCAGTGTTGTACGCAACCTTTTGTCATCAATAACTCCTTTGCAGTCTGGTCTGCCATTATGCTGGGTTCCATCCTCTTTTTGCAGTGTTGTACCCAACCTTTTGGGATCAGTAACTCCTTTGCAGTCTGGTCTGCCATTATGCTGGGTTCCATCCTCTTTATGCAGTGTTGTACCCAACCTTTTGGGATCAGTAACTCCTTTGCAGTCTGGTCTGCCATTATGCTGGGTTCCATCCTCTTTATGCAGTGTTGTACCCAACCTTTTGTCATCAGTAACTCCTTTGCAGTCTGGTCTGCCATTATGCTGGGTTCCATCCTCTTTATGCAGTGTTGTACCCAACCTTTTGGGATCAGTAACTCCTTTGCAGTCTGGTCTGCCATTATGCTGGGTTCCATCCTCTTTTTGCAGTGTTGTACCCAACCTTTTGAGATCAGTAACTCCTTTGCAGTCTGGTCTGCCATTATGCTGGGTTCCATCCTCTTTATGCAGTGTTGTACCCAACCTTTTGGGATCAGTAACTCCTTTGCAGTCTGGTCTGCCATTATGCTGGGTTCTAGCATTGGTTTGACCCTGCCATTCTGTACTGAAACTGCTTTTACATCGAGTAATTGATAACAGAATGGTTTTTTTATATTTTGAAATTGTTTCTTTCCGACTGATATTGTAATTTACACATTCCAAAGCCTTTGGTTATGTCCACCTCGTACAAATCAATTGTAATTCACACATTCCAAAGCTTTTGTTTAAATCAACCTTGTACAAATCGATTGTAATTCACACATTCCAAAGCTTTTGTTTATATCCACCTTGGACAAATCAATTGTAATTCACATATTCACAATTGTAATTCACATATTCCAAAGCCTTTGTTTATATCCACCTTGTACAAATAAATTGTAATTCACATATTCCAAAGCCTTTGTTTATATCCACCTTGTACAAATCAATTGTAATTCACATATTCCAAAGCCTCTTTATATCCACATTGTACAAATCAATTGTAATTCACATATTCCAAAGCCTTTGTTTATATCCACATTGTACAAATCAATACCTTGGCATGAAACACTAGCAGCTTCATCTGAATCAATCTTTAAAATCTCACAGACTTATTCTTAAAAACCAATACGATATTTGACAACGTTTATTTTGATACTGCCCATCTCTTCTATCCCCATAATATTAATGTGCAGGAATTCTCTTGTATTAAGTCCGCTTCTTCCTTCATTCAATTTTTCGGGTAATTGTTTTCCATATGATTTTCTATTTCATTTTCAGAGGACTCTTTTTTCTTTACTATTCAAAATAACATTAAAATATGACTTGAAATTAACCTTTGTTACGATTTAAATTTACCTTCATTTAATGTTCCCATGTCTATATAAATGAAATTGAAAGTTTACAAGAAGAAACGAAAATGTAAAAGGCCGTTAAAAACCTAAAAAGGTTACTTTACAAAATTTAAGGGTCATAACATAGATGAACTTGGCGGACAGCTTGGTAAATGTTCGCATGGATTTTAAAAACCCAAAGCTGAATATTTAAAGAAACAAGAAAGAACTTTTAAGTATCACAGTATACTGTAATCATAATACGTGAAAGAAATTATATAGCTCAAACAAAATATAATTATTTGATAGGTGGTGGCGTAATTATTTTGTCTAATTGTTAGTTCGGTCAAAAATTAACTTTTTTAAATATTCAACATCTAGTAAAGTTATTTTTTTTTATTAATCAAAACCTGCAACATCCGGTTGTACAAGATTTTGGATTTAACAATGAACAATCAAAAATACAGCAACACGTTAAACTCTGGGAAATTGGACAAAGTACGATCATGTCTCTATCTTACAGTCCAATCTCATAAATACATTAACGTTTCTCTAGCTAATAAATGTCATGAGAAATGAACGGTAGTAACATTTTTATTTATCGTGCAACACTTAAATTTGCTCTCAGTTTTCTACACCATGTTTTTGAAGAAGTTGTTTAAGCTATCAGGAGGTCCATTTTCAAACATGAATATTGGAGATGTTGTAACACTAATTGTTTCATTTGTAGTTAGTTCAGAATCACGAACGATTAACTTTGACATATGGGCTAGGCTCGCAACAAATTTCCGCCTGTGAAAGATGGGATATGATCTGTTTGGGGAAATGATTGGATTTTAATTAGGACCCGCTAAGAAAACGGTCCAGCAGATATGTTAATGTAGGGTCAAGTAGATGAAATGACAAAGATGAGACAAGCCAGAGACAAATTTTGGGAAATAATGGTCCATTTGCAATAACTGTCATAAAATGATAATTTCCAGAATAGTTACTAACAAAGGCGGATTAGAAAGAATTATTTATCTTCGATGGGCATGTTAAATTTTTGCTGGTTAGAGAAAGTTGATAATAATTGGTTAAGCTAAACGAAGGGGGCGTTTCTCAGGCGAAATTCAATGTTTCAAATAATTTCCCTTGCGCAATTCGGCAGTCCAAGTTTTTCTGCCGAAAGGGATGTCTAAGGGATTCCGAGGAAATTAACAAGTAATTTTTCTCGTTAAATAAATCGTCGAAGGGTATAGTGTCTGGAAGAATTTGATAGACTCGGAACCAGAGAAATTCGGCTGCATAGGAAGAGCTAGTCTCAAAAAGGCAAAAATGCATTGTCTCAGTCACATACAATATGCTCATTGATGTAAGTTTGTAATTATTTGAATTGTTGAATCTATTCGTTTTAAGTTCATACTTCAATTTTCTTTGAGTTAAGAAGTTAATAGCGCAGTCATTGTCTTGAATGTTATACGTTTCATGTGTTGTAAGAATGTCAAAAAATATTTCATTGATATGGGTGTGTTTGGATATAGTGGTTTGTATGTAATATAAATTATGTATTGTAGGAATTTCATGCATTACTCTGATACAAATTGTGAGAATTAATTTATCTGTCCTAAATGATATGTAGCTTGTATGATAAGAACTGATTTCATTATGTATATGTCAATGAATCACTAGTTAACAAGTAATGTACTTAAGACAAGACATGAAGTTCATCAATTCATTTGTTTACTTAAGTAGTGACATCTCTTAACCGAGAAAATCGTTGTGTGTCGATTGACATCGTTGAGCTAGTAATTTACTGCCCACATAAGGACCTAATAGTTTATCTAAGAGGTCTAGTTATGTCATGGTTCCAGTTAGTAAGGCGAGTAGCCGCTAAAGAGATATTAATTTGATGATAATATGGTGTGTGTGTATCACGTTGCGAAATGACCACATTGGCTTAGTTCTGTTGAATTACAATAAGACGATATCTGACGTAGGAGTGTGAATATTGTTCGATCCTATAAAAAGAAAAAAACCTGACAAATATTTAGG